>ML267786.1:0-53255 GCA_005239495.1 Nicotiana undulata
ATGCTGAAGCAGATGCATTGGCCAACCTCGCAGCAGTTACGGACGTAACCAATAAAGACAAAATTATCGTTGTACACCTCTTCCATTCGATAGTCGATCACAACAAGAATGATGTATCTTTCAATAATCTAACTTGGGATTGGAGAAACGAAATTCTTAACTTTTTGCAGAACAGTATCGTGCCTGAAGACAAAAAAGCAGCTCAAGCGCTCCGCTGCAAAGCAACAAGATACTGTTTAGTTCACAACACCTTGTATCACAAAATGTTTGGAGGACCCCTAGCTAAGTGCCTCGGACCTAACCTGACGGAGTTTGTGATAAAAGAAGTCCATGAGGGCCACTGTGGAAATCACGCAGGTGCAAGATCTTTGGTAAAAACCTTAATCAGAGCAGGATATTACTGGCCCAAGATGGAAGAAGACACGGAAAATTTCATATCAAAATGTGATAAATGTCAGCGGTTCGCTAATAAAATGCATCAACCAGCAGAATTCTTACATTCTATTATATCACCATGGCCCTTCATGAAATGGGGAATGGACATAGTAGGACCTCTTCCCCCAGCTAAAGGTCAGGTACAGTTCCTACTTGTACTTATTGATTATTTCACAAAATGGGTAGAAGCAGAAGCATTCAAACATGTGCGGGAAAAGGAGGTTAAAAGTTTCTTATGGAGAAATATAATATGCCGGTTTGGAATTCCAAAGGAGATCGTGTGTGATAATGGCCCACAATTTATAGGCTCTCAAATCATAGAATTCTTCGACAGTTGGAAAATCAAACGGATCACATCAATAGCATATCATCCCATAGCTAATGGACAAGCAAAATCCACGAACAAAATCATCATCAACAATATAAAGAAACGGTTAGACAGAGCCAAAGGCAATTGGCCTGACAAATTACCAGCGGTGTAATGGGCATATAGGACTACATCAAAAACAGTTACGGGAGAAAGTCCTTTCGCATTCGTTTATGGCTCTGAGGAATTAATACCCGTGGAAATTGGCGAACCAAGTCTTAGAGTAACAAAAACTACGAAACAAACGAATGATGTTGAACTCCAGAACAATCTAGACCTGCTCAAGTCACGAAAGGATGCAGCCTTAATACGGATGGCAGCTCAAAAGTAAATCATAGAACGGTACTACAACCGCAAAGCTCATCTCATGTATTTTAAAATTGGGGACTTTGTACTTAAAAAGGTCTTCCAGTCAATAAAGGAAGCAGGAGCTGGTAAACTAAACCCAAATTGGGAAGGTCCCTATAAGGTCTGAGGCATAGCAGGAAAAGGCACGTACGAGTTGGAAGCCATGGACAACAGGATTCTACCAACAAGTTGGAACGCCATCCACCTAAAAAAATACTATTTCTGAGGAAAAGAAGTACCCCCGGTTAGGTACCCCATGTTAGATTTTACTGTTGAATATTTAAAATTTTACTAACTTTTTTAGATGATAGGTAAAAAGCTAACCCATCACCAGATGATGACATTAAACTTGCAAAGACGCGAGGAAATAACATAATTCCCGGTCTAGGGTTACACTTTCTGATGGATATTTTAAAGGGTTAAGCAGTCATCATCTAAAAAGGTATATACCTTCGAGTCCGGAATGTCTTCCTTTTTCAGGGAAAGGACCACAAGGAAGGAATAATCAAAGTGCTCGAGATCTCATTTGTCAAACGCTCAAACACTTGGGGGACTATACAGTATGGAAGGCAAAGATGAAGCAAAGAAGAATATCAAAAAGTCAAAACTCGAGCCTAAAAAACCATTCACCCAACAAGTCAAGTGACACGAGCAAAAGAACTGAAGACTCCGGCACGAGAATTGCGAAAGCCTACTCTGAAAACCCTCGAACCATGTTCAGGTTAGAAGGCAAAATATTAGCTACGAAGAAGAAATGTACATCTCTTATACAAAAAACTGTTACATCTAAAACAGTTAGGGATAGAAGATCATCATCATTGTACTTAGCCAAAACTGTTGTAATCAAAACAGTTACGAAATCTTTGTACTCAAATAGAAAACTGTTATTCAAATAAAAACAGTTACGGATGAAGGATCAAAACCCTTGTATATATTCTCAAAACTGTTATCAAATAAAACAGTTATGGATTACAATACATTTCTCTCGTACTTACAACTGTTGAAAATAAAACCGTCATGGGAAAAAACCCAATACTTACGAAAACTGTTACTAATGAAAAACAGTTACTTCCTTGTATTAACTCGAAAAAACTGTTATCTACTAAAAACAGTTACGAAATACAAGTGATTATTAAATCTGTTAAAACAAAACAGTTGCAACATGAGTTTTAGATGACAAACGTAACACATGTAAAATGTTGTGAAAGTTCAAGCAAAAACCTCTCACAAAAACATTCTTAAAACATGTGAAACATTCCTATTACTCTATTGCATTTTCAATGAAGTTGAGAAGTCTTCTTCATTAAAACATTAATTAAAAGGGCCCAAATTCACAAACAAAGACTTTTATAAACAAAGGCTAAAGCTTATACTACACCCATCATAAAAGGGTTCAAAGCAAAACACGCATCTTTATGCAAAGAAAGCTAAGAGGTACGAACAAAAACCTCAGCAAAAGCGATAGACTTGAGTAAAGAGTAAGGCTCAAAATTCACAAAAGTCTAAAAAAAAAGCATTGTATTAATATAAAAGCGGCTAAGTAAAAAACTAAGTACTAAACTAAGTACTTAGCCGCATAAATATGTACATTTTTTAGATGCCCCTAAGTTGTCAGTTGGGGACTTTAGAAATTTCAAACTTACTCCCGATGGAGCTGGGAGTAATTACACCAATCCAATAAAAAAAAAGGGATGACTAAAAAGTCTTCATTCTTGAGGAGGAGGAGGAGAGCCAACTTCTTCTTCTGGAGGGTCATCCGCTGCTTCATCAACTGGAGAGAGATCAATAGCTTGCTGAGTCTTATCTATAGCTTCTTTAGACTTTGCAATCTCAACATCAAGATCAAAGCCTACTTGACTCATCTCCATCAGTGTGTCATGGCGAGCTTTCATATATGCCCAACTCACTTCAACAGCTGTTGACTCTTCAAGCTCATTATAGTATCTCGACCATACCTGAAGTTCAGTCTTCAAGTTGTCATTTTCAGCTTCAGCAGCTTCAAGGGTGGCCTTCAAAGGTGCGACTGACTCCTCCAGATTCTGGACCTTCGCCAAGGCTCCACGGAGATCTTCTTGGGCTTGGGAGAGATTACGTACGAGTTCTCCAAAATACTCTTCTTTTCGCCCCAACAAATCCTTAAAGTACCAGATCTCTTCCGTGGCTTTTGACAGCTTCTCAGCAAATGAAGATTCAAGAGCATCCTTGTCTTTATTAACTTGGCTGAAAGAAGCCTTCTCCACTGCTAGCTCTCCTTTGACGGTCTTCAACTGCTCCTTTAAGGTATCCCTCTCATCTTCCAGAGCTACCATATCTATTTGAAGGCTTTCATATTGTGCTTTAATATCATCAAGTCCACGCAGCACTTGCAACTCCTTTTCATAATTGGAGATTCTCTTCATAAGTTCCAAACCAATAAGGTGCGTCTGCAAAAAAACAGTAAAACAATTAAAAGTGTTAAAATGTTAATTAAGAAACAATATATGTGCAAAAGGTCTTTTAAAAAGTACATACCTTTAAGGAATTGTGCACCAACTCATTAGCCCAAGTAAGAGATGCATGGCTGACAAGTTTGGCTCTTTCTTCGGAGCCAATTAAAGGCTTGAGCCACATTTCCGGCTCACCGGTACTAATCTTCTTAAAGAGGCTTCCACTAGCTGGAACCTCAATCATGACCCTTCTTATCTCCCTGCTGGAAGACCCTTCTTCTATAATAGAATACATGGAAGCAGGGACATAAGGAGCAACAGAAGAGACAGAAGGGTCGGGAGCCAAAAGAGCCACGGGCGCTTCAATAGAGACGTACGGAAGGGAAACTGAGGAGATAATAGGAACTGAAGGAGGAACAACAGCAGTAACCTGGGGAGAAGAAATAGCAACAAAGCGCGGATAAATAGTAGCTATGGGAATATCATCAGGGTCCATGTCAAACCCTTCCTTAATTAGACGCTCGACAGGGTCTCGAGCTGGGGACTGGGACTGAGATTGATCGTGAGAAGAAGAAGGCCTGGTAGCCAATACGGAAGAAAGAGGTGCGGGAGTAGACTCGTCGTCCGAAACTACCTTCCTTCTTCTCACCCGGTGCATTACAGCACCCTCTTCTCCACCTACATCTTCCCCTCCAGAGCGATGATCTTGGACTTTCCTTTTTGAAGCACTGGTCAGAATATCCTGGGCATGAGATAATGACATCCTCGGAAGTGATGAAGATGTCCCACGGGTAGAAAACCCTATCAGAAAAGAGAAAGAGTTAATACAAAAATAAAAAACTCAAGTAAGAAAAGGAGTGAGAAAAACTGTACTTACCATGGGTCTTGACAATCCACTTGTACTTTGCCAAAAAGTACTTCCAGGATCTTTCCTTGGCAGGAGCAGCAGTCAACATTCTTTCTACCCAACTGCGAATGTCGGAGACATTCTCGACAACATTCATAGTTTCTGTAAATAAGAAGAAAACAGATACGGTGTTAGAAACACAAAATAATTTTATGTAAATAAAACAAGTGCGAATCAAAGTACTTACGTGCACGGTTCCACTTCCTAGGGAGGGGAAGATTACTTTCACCCACTAAAATAGCAGTGGGAACAACCACGTACCTAAGGTACCAACCTCTATCTTTGTCATCACCAGGGGTTACTAAAACCCTCTTACTCCGGGCAACCAGAGTAAAAAACCCTTGACGGAATAAAGCAGGAGAATATAAATGCATCAGATGATGAAAGGTAAAAGGTACAGAAACACTTGAAGCTATAACTCTCAGACAGGAAACAACACGCCATACTAAAGGACCAACTTGTCCTAGGCAAATGTTGAAAAAACGACAAAATTTCTATGATAACAGGGTCAACAGGAGGCTGAAATCCTAATGTGAAAGGGTAAGTATAGACGTAAGAAAAACCCGTCTTGTAAGATGTAATTCTTTGAGTATCACTTGGCACAAGAATGGGAACATTAGACTCCCAAGAGCATTCCCTACGAACGACAGGAAGATGACCTACAGTAATGATGGTAGCATATTTCTCGACGCTATCTAAAGAAGAAGCCTGTTCGGCGATAGGAGAATTTACATCTGGGAAGACTATCTCAGCAGGAATGATTTCATCAACTCTGGGTTCATGAAAATCATCCTTGTTCCTAGAAACAGAATGGGAAGATCTACCTCTCGGAGAAAACAACAACCTAGCGGAAGAAGGGGAAATTAAAGGAGAGGAAGAACCTCTAGTAGAGGTACGTCCCAGGCTCCTTAGTCGGCCACCTCTCCGACTCCTAGACAGACCAGAAGAAGAAGCCAAAGCTTCAACGTCAATAACCTTTTCAGGTTCACCTGAGGAAGACATATTTATAAAAGCAAAGAAGAAATTCTTTCACAAAGAAAATATTAAGTTATGGAAGTTTTTCGTACGAAGGAGGAAAAGAAGACGACTATTTATACCTAAAGGCGACCGTCAAAACTTGGAAAGGTAATGATGGAAAGTCATAATTAAAGATGTCACTTCGGGACTAATGCAGCCGCAAAAAGCCCTAAAAGGTGCCCGGTCGTTTTAGAACCAATCAAAAACGAACACGTGGAAGAAGCATTAAATGGAAGTGATGTACGATGCATGCGCCCATAAAAGAATACAAAGATTCGAGGTAAAGCGACGGAAAAATATTCCCCCGATAAATGTGTATCCACTTACCAAGTATTATACGCTCAATACATGGCAAGTGGGGGGACTATCTGTATTGGTACAAAATATAGCCTCATACGTGTACAAATTTTGGATGACTCAGCCATCCAGGTGGACCAAATAGAACATCACACATGGACACGGGATAAAAAGGTACGGTCAATGCACGGAATTAGCCGTGGAAAGATCATCAAAGAAGAAGAGACACGGTCACAACAAATTCAGACGCAATAATGGGCTGATTCGAAGATTATAATGTATGACGGTGGTAACATTATAATGCTGAACTTTTAGAAAAAGATAGTTATTTGGACAATTTCTCCCAAATACTACTCAATTACATCATTACAAAAGTTCATCCTAGAATGTTTCTAAAAAGTCAATTTTACAAAAAACTCTCACTACTCAAGAGCAATGTGTTTGTGAAAAATAAAGGTATTGTAAATATTGGGAAAGATAATCATCCTCCACCTAAACCCAATAGGAGTGGTGGTAGACAAGATCATGTAAGCTATGGTAAAAGGTCTTCTACTGGGGTTATTGCAGGTTGAGTGATATGTGACATTTGTGTAGTTGTGCTTGGTGGAGTTTTTTTAATTTGTCGTTATAGTACTAAGTGCAAGCAGTTCTGTAGACTTCAAAGCCTTAGATAGTGGTTATAGATTGGACAATTGACAATAGATGCATGTGTAATATAGAAGATGCACATGCAATACACGGGCTGGCAGACATTTTTTGAAGAAAACAATTTTGTCATCCCAAACGCACTTCTTAGTATCGACGAAGAGGTCAAATTAAGGCTGCCCAAGTGATTATAAAAGATTTACACAGGTGTGAAGGTGATGTTGCGAATCAGATTAACGAATATTTCAGAGTTGCTAATCGAAATAAGTTGACCAGCTCGATTATGGTCAACTTTTATGGGCATAACTTATAGTTTTGAATTTTCAGAAAATGGAACTTATTGGACAATCTCTCTCAACTACTACATCACATTATCACATTTTCTAGGAATTATTCTGTTACGACCCCAAACCCATTAGTCGTGATGGCACCTAACCCATCCCACTAGGTAAGCCAACAATCACATGATATCTCTGAAAATGAAATAACATGTTCTAATAACTCAACAACGAAAGAATACCATAAAATATTTAAGAATAAAACCAAAATGCCACTACAACCAACCCCAAAATCTGGTGTCAATGGCTACACGAGCACTACTGAATGACAAGGTAAAAGCAAAATACTCTAATACAACTGTCTGAATATAAGAACAGTAAAGATAAAGATGATAGGAAGAGAATTTCAAGGACTGCAGAGGATATGGCAGCAACCTCGTAGTCTCCCAAAAGTTGGCACAACTCAAGTCTAAAAATCATCTCGGTCAGATGTACCTGGATCAACACACAAAGTGCAGAGTGTAGTATGATTACAACCGAAGTACTTAATAAGTAACAACAGTAACCTTAGGTTAAAAGTAGTGACGAGCTAGAGCAACAATGTGATGACCCAAAAGATCATCGCATATATTTTTAGTAATTCTGTGTTCCGAGGTCGTGAAAACCTCCTTCTATCTCACCTCGATTTACGTGTGTAGCCCGGGCGTGTAGCCAGGAAGCCGTTATGTGAAAAATTGAAGAAATTGGCAATTTTGTAGTTGAAATTTGAATAAAGTTGACTTTGGTCAATATTTTTGGTAAACGGTCCTGAATCCGTGATTTGACAATCCCGGAGGGTCCGTAGAAAAATATGGTACTTGGGCGTATGCCCGGAATCGAATTTCGAGGTCCCAAGTCCGAGAAATGAATTTTTGAAAGAAATTGTTTTCTGAAAATATAAAAAAAATTTGAAAGTGTAATTATGAGTGAAACCGGTGGTCTCAGGCCCGTATCTTGGTTCCGGAGCCCGGTACATGTTCTATATAATATTTGTGTCATATCTGTGAAATCTGGTAAGAAACAAAATTCATTTGACGTGATTCGGACCATAAATGTAATTTTTGAAGTTTTAGAAGTTTTGAGAAATTTCATTGATTTTGGGGTTTAATTCATTGTTTATGATGTTATTATGGCGATTTGGTCGCACGAATAAGTCCGTAGGATATTTTTGAGGTTGTGTGCATATTTGGTTTGGAGTCTCGAGGGCTCGGGTGTGTTTCGGGTAGGTTTCGGGGTGTTTTAACTTGGAAAATCACTGCTGGTGCACCAGTTATGGTGTGCCCGCACCTGCCAGCCTATGGCCGCAGGTGTGAGACCGCATGCGCGCATTATGGTTCGCAGGTGCGGATCTTCTTCCGCAGAAGCAGTTCCGTAGGAGCAGATAGCCTTCAGTAGGTGCGGCCCCCCTGTGGGCCTGTCCATTTCCGCAGGTGCGATCCATTTCTCGCACTTGCGATAGCGCATGTGCGACCAATGCACCGCAGGTGCGAGATCCGGGCAATGATGTTTTTTAAAAACAAACTTCATTCGTTTCTTCCTCAAGTTTTCACAAAAATAGAAGGCCTAGGGCGATTTTCAAGAGATTTTCTTCCCAAATTGTAGGTAAGTTGTCACTAACTGGTTTCCTTCAACTTTCTAATGTTTTTCATCAACTGTCTTCAAGAATCCTAGGGTTTTAATGGTAGAAAATTGGGGATTTGGGTAGAGTTAGGGATTTTTGATTAATTGGGAATTTGACCTCGTTTTGCGATCGGATTCCGAAACAAATTATATATTCGGGCTCGTGGGTGAATGGGTGATCGGGTTTTGGTCCGAACCTTGTGTTTTGACCAAGCGGGCCCGAAGTCAAATTTTGGATTTTTGAGAAGAATGTTAGAAAGTCTATAATTAAGTTTGCCCGAGTGGCGGATATTTTAATGAAACTACTGTTTTCACTCTTTTTACACTGAGCCTCTAATGAAAACGTTGAGCAAATGTTTCATATGATATTTTAAACGGAAAACTGGAGTTTTATGAAATATTCAAGATGTGGATTTCTGACCCGATTAAAAATTACTTTCACTGTTGCTTATTATATAGCTTTACCTGATCTTTAAGTGCTCGTCACTACACTCAAGTCTTTAGTTATGGTTGTTACTTACTGAGTTGGCGTACTCACGATACTCCCTGCAACTTGTGTGCAGATTCAGGTACCGGGGCAGTGCGATAGTTGATCTACCCCATTTGGAGCATTGTTCGGAGATTGTGAGGTAGCTGCTCGGCGTCCGCAACCTACCCGTTCTCCTACCTACTCTATCATTTTACTGTACTTCCCAGACTTGTTGTAGTAATGAATTTGTATCAGATTGTATTACTTCTTAAATGCTCAGTACGGTTGAATCCAGATGTTGGGGCTGTGTTTTAGACATCGTTGGCTATTATTATTGTTGAAATGTTTAAGGAACGAAATTATTATGAAAAAATCAGATATTTTATGTATTAAATGGAAAACATTATGTTATTTTCAGTGAACTGGCTAGCCTAGTATCACGATAGGCGCCATCACGACCAGTTAGATTTGGGGTCCTGACAAGTTGGTTCTCAGAGCCTAGGTTACATAGGACTCACCGGTCATGAGCAGGTTTAGTAGAGTCTTGCGGATCGGTACGAAGACGTCTGTACTTATCTTCGAGAGGCTGCAGAACCCTTAGAAAAAATCTCACATTCTTGAATTCTTGTCGTGTGAATCAATTTATTCAGCCAAAAGCGTAACTCTTTGAATTCCCTTCATGTATTCGAATGCACACGTGAGCGCTCGGTATCAGCTGTGCATCGACGGATTGTGACTTCCATGAATGGATGTGATTTTTAGCATGTTGATTATGAGCCAGTCTGGAGGACTTGAGGCCGGATTTTTTCTATGGCTTGAGTGCTAAGATTTCATTTGTGTGAGAATATGTTTGGGGACTTATATGTCTGTTTGTGTCCCTATTGATGGGACTTTGTTACTAGATGACGATGTGGTGAGTGTGATCTGATGGTGAGATGTGTTCATATTGCCTGATTATGACAAAAAGGGATTGGCAGGATATGTAGCAAGAACTATTGAGTGTTTGACTTTTGTCTTGAGTTGGCATATGGCCTCGAGTTGTGAGTGTATTGGAAGACCTCTATTGTTGTTTAGTTGTGGAGTGAAGCGGATCTTTCTGTTGTGTTATGAGTTCCCGATGATGTCTTTTGGGCTGGCCAATGCCCCAGAAATGATCATGCATTTGATGAACGACGTGTTTCAGCCGTACTTGGATTCCCTTGTTATTTATTCATTGATGACATCCTAGTATATTCTCATAGCCAGGAGGAGCATGCTTAGCATTTGAGAGTTGTATTGCAGAGATTGAGGGAGGAGAAGCTTTATGCAAAGTTCTCCAAGTGTGAATTTTGGCTCAGCTCAGTAGCATTCTTGGAACACGTCGTGTCCAGTGAGGGTATCCATGTGGTCAGACGAGTGTGGGAAAAGCTCCCTAGAGCTCAGGATTTTCTTTGACCACAACTCCAGTGTTAGTTCTACCATCAACTTCAAGATTCTTATACCGCATATTGTGATGCCTCGAGGGTAGGCGTTGGTTGTGTTTAGATGCAGAAGAATAAAGTGATAGTGTAATAGCAACGATTTTTGGAAGGGTATAGAGAGAGGTTAGTTTGTGGCTAAGCAGGCGGGGCTATTTCCCGCGGGGTGTCCTGAGGTGGTGTGATTCTTAGGCGGTTTTGTAGCAAGACCTCTTTTATCAGTAATCGATATATGTGTCAATTTGAGTTTAGATCACTTGTGGGAGTTGGCATGACCATTAGAATGGCGAATGCGAGATTTGCATACGATTTGGGATATTAGATGGTTTGTGTCATATGAGCTTATGAAGGATTTAGTCGAATCTCACTGTAGTATGGTGGCAGTGATAGCGTATGGGCATTGTGAGTTATTGTTTGTTTTGATCGTTGGCTTTGAGTCAAGTGGGGGAGTCTGTTAATGATAAGTTGATTGCACGATTATGTGCTGTATTAGTTTCGGCTCGAGGTATATTGGTGGATCAGTTATGACCTGCAGAGGTAGAGTCTGGGAATGACTCGAGTAATGGAAATTCTTCGATACAGGTTGTAATGTACTCTATGGGTAGATGAGTTTATTGAATGATTGAGCTGTAATTGTAAAAGGTGTAGTGTGTGCAATGTATGAATTTTCTTGTTGTTTCAAGTGTGTGGAGTACTTCCTAAGTATGTTTGTGTGCAAACGGGGCCATGACGTTTTGTCTGCTTGGTCAGTGTAATTGGGATTTGCGTAGAGTTGATGACTCTCGAGAATGGTTCTGATGGATTCAAGGTTAGATATTGCAATTGGGAATCTTCAAGGTGTGTACTTGGCTAGAACTGAGATTTACGTTAGAGGGTGTCAAGACTTGTGGAATTTCTACATTATCATGGTTTCTACATATCAGTATCAGGAAAGTGAAGGTAACGACTTTAGATTTGCAGGAAGTCTATTCAGGGTAAGTATTTTGAATGTGGTACTTTTGGAGATATTTGAGAGAGTATTCAACGGCTTATGAGCCTTAGACGGTACGGTCTTATGCTTGGGACTCGTGTGGTGAGTCTAGGTTGAGTATTGTGGTATTATGGCAAGGAGAGGTATCAATTCGAAGGTGATTCAGAAGGAACTTGGATTAATATGACATCTTGGTAGTAGGTTGGATCGGCATGGTAAGGGGTATGATTAGTCCCTAGGGTGCTTATGAGGTAGTGAGATTTTACATGTGTTTCTTAGCAATGCTCTTGGGTTTTGGTGACCTGCGTAGCTTGGTCGAGTTAGAAGGGTTCGGTCCTGACGGTTTAGTGTTGTACAAAATGGGATTCGGATAGTTCCTGATGGTTTCTACCACGGTTAGAGATGTATATTTTCTACTGGCGTGAGGTGCAAGTGATGTATAATGCCTTTACTTCTAAATGGGATCAAATGGAAAGTTCTTGGCTAATTGGGTATGTAGTAGCTTGTGGCTCGGAAAGGATCATGAAGTTCCCATATTTATCATAGGATGGCATGGTATATGCGGTATGTTGGGTAGAGTTGAGATTTGCATATGCGAGGTCACGGTTCAGTTCTGGAAGGAAGGTCAAACAATTCTTAGACAACACTAGCAGTTTCAGACGACTAGGTAGATGATATCACTATTAGGTGGCTTGATGGGGGTATACATTTCATAAATGGCAATGTGTGGAGTTAAGGGTGCTTCATTGGTATTGTGACGCTCTCTTGTTGGATCGACTGCGGATATTCAAGGTTTCTTGGTGGCACGACAGAATTATAGGGATATTCCTCGTGGAATGATTGAGTATTAGAGGTGTGTTATTTATACTCGAGCGGTGGAGTTGGGTTCAGATATGGTAATTTGTGCGCTTCATGGACTTCGTATCTGAGAGTTCTCATAAAGAGATTATTTTGTGGTTGTGTGATAACTAGGGATTATAGTTCATTTTACACTCCTTCTTACTTGAGTTTTGATTAAAAATGTATACAAAATAGTCCCAAAGGCTTACATGTTGTACTTGTTTGCAGGGTTTGATAAAAAAGGTGACAACTGGTCAAAACCAACTCAAAAAACAGTGAAAAGTGCACAAGTACCAAGAACAAGTCCAAGCACAGTGCAACAGATCCACTGCGGCCACATTCCATTTAGTTTGGTCCGCAGTGAGGAGATTCAGGGAGGTACAAATTTGGAAATTCAAGAATTGCGGGCGCAAAGTAGTTTGTGCGGACCGCAGTAGCCTTACCGCGGCCGCAATCGAGTTTGTGCGGTCCGCAGTGAGGAGGTTCAGAGAGCTTGGAATTTGGAGGATTAATGCCAATGCGGTCCGCGGTCCTCTTTGTGCGGATCGCAGTTGAAGCCACCGCGGCCGCAGTGCATTTTATGCGGCCCGCGGTGGCCAAGTTCAGAGAGGAGAAGTTTGAAGCCAAAAAGCCTCACAGCGGCCGCACTCTATTTCTTGCGGTCCGCAGTACCCCTGCTGGGGTATTTTTGTCCAGAAAATTTGGCCTAGTAAAAATACTTTATTTTCCCATTTTAGGTCAGCTTTTGTACTCTAACTTTGAGGGGAGATCGTGAACGAATATATTAGACTATTTTGAGTAATTTTATAGTTGGTTTATCATTAAATCTTCAATTATTAGCTTGTAATTAAATCTTATGGGTT
Source organism: Nicotiana undulata (assembly GCA_005239495.1). NCBI lineage: Eukaryota > Viridiplantae > Streptophyta > Magnoliopsida > Solanales > Solanaceae > Nicotiana > Nicotiana undulata. The sequence goes on from ML267786.1 coordinate 12,979, forward strand.
ATTCTTCATCTATTTCTTTGTTTTCTTTCATTATTATGAGTAGCTAGACCCATTAGCTAGGGTTGTGGCTCAACCCTAGTGTGGGTATTTGATGGGTCTTTTGATTTAAGGCTGATTTGTGTTTTTCATGTTAAATTAGTGGTTGCAAACACTAATTTGTGCCTATTTGACTTGGATTCTTCTTGAGAAAGAGAATTTGAGTCTAGAAAAATCAGTCCAACAAGGAATTGGGATGTAATCCAGAGATTGATAGTCTCAATTAAAGGGTTAAACCTAGAGATAGTAATACCCGATTTGAGCCTATATTGCTTGCACAATTGTGACACCCAATTGGTCTCGAGGGAGTCAATTAAGGAAAAGTCACTCAAGCTACCGAGAGGTATAGAGTGAGTATTTCCGTGCATTGGCTATATCAAAATCCCCAACATGACTTCTTTGCCTTAGGCTTTAGATCCCTTCAAGTATTCACCTAGGAGAAAGTCACAACCCTAGTCCCTTTCTCTATTGAGAAAACATCCAAAAAGATATTAGTTAACTAGTTCGTAATTTCAAATAGACTAAACCGTAGTTTAATTGTCAAACCATTTGATGAGGAGTGCAATTAAAAGCACAACACACTACTAGATCACTTAGGAACTCAACTCCCATAATCGTAACTCCCTGGGAAATTCGATCCCGACCCTTCGGATAAAAGCTGCATTGACCCCCGTACTTGCTACTCTTTAGTGGTATAGGCGGGAACCGATCACTTTTTGGCGCTGTTGCGGGGGAGTTATAACGGTGGTGATTATCTACTTGAATAGTGGTGTAGAGTGTTTTTCTTTCCTTCTTTTGTTAATGTGTGTGTTGAATCAACTCAGGTACTCATGGCGGATCCTTTGGGTAATATTATTCTGGGGGAGGAGGTGTATCACAATGGAGAAGATGAACTAAACCAAGTACCACCTCCTAGACGGGGCCGACGGGCCAATGTTAATGAGGATATTCGAGACCCTCCCCCGCCTCCACCTCCCAGAGTTTCCCCTCGGGTACTTCGAAACGAGGGGTACGCCAGTGCTATTGTCCCGCCTAGAATCCGGCGGGAAACTTTCAAATAACAAATGTGTTGCTGACACTTTTGGACCAGCATGGATACTTCATGGGAGCCCCCCACCAAAATGCTTACAAGAATTTGAAGGGCTTCGTGGATACCTGTTGGGGTAGTAAGCAAATGAATGTCTTAGAAGATTCCTTGAGGCTTCGGTTATTTCCCTTCTCTCTTCGAGGGAAGGCTCTTGATTGGCTTGAGCGACTCCCTAACCACTCCATATGTACATGGGACGAGCTAACAGACAAATTCATTGATAAAGTTTTCTCCCCTAGTCACATGGCGGCGCTTAGAGATGAAATATTGGCTTTCAAGCAAGAGCCAAATGAGCCTTTGCATGAGATTTGGGAGTGCTACATGACCATGGTAAAGGTGTGTCCAAACTATGACATGACCGAGGCCATGACACATCAGAGTTTTACAAAGGCATAAATACCACCAATCATTGTGTGGTCAATCAATTGGCTTGGGGCAACTTAATGAAGCTACCATTCAATGAGGCATGTGAGGTCATAGATGAAATGGCTGACGCTTCGTCAGCATGGCAGAGTAGAGAAAATGTGCCTCAGGGTGATCCAAGTGTTAATGGTCTTCACAAAGAACTTCAAGAACATGGGCAGAAAATTGCCGAGCTTACCACCACCATGAATCAACTTGCTAAGGCGCAACTTCAACAATTACAAGGGCCGAAGAAAGTGAATGCTATGGAAGGGGTGAATCTTTTGGTGAACAAGAGAAGACCTCGAGGAAATCCAATGCAAAACAACAATGTTCAATGTGACAAAGGATCAAGTGGGTATAGTCAAGAGGATTCTTATGATGATCAAGATGAGGATGTCATGTATGCCAATAATTATCAAGGACAAGGGAACAATCAAGGCAAAACCCAAAATTGGAACAATCAAGGCAAAACCCAAAATTGGAACAATCAGAGGCAACACAATTGGAACAATAATAACAATTCAAGAAATTGGGGGAACAACAACCAACAATGGGGAGGCAATAACAATAACAATTGGAGCGGGAGCAATAATAGCAACAATTGGGGTGGAAACCGTAACCGGGGGTCGGGCTTTGAGAGGGCCCCGATGTACCAACAACCCAATAATCAACCCCCTATCAATCACAAGGCCAAGGCTCCTCAAGTAATGACATGGGTAGAATTGAGCAAATGTTCAAACAAATTATGGATTGCAATGCGTATTCGGATGCTCAACTTGCCTCCCATAACACCTCCATTCGAAATCTTGAAGTACAAATGGGATAAATCTCTCAAGCCTTGAACACACGCCCAAAGGGAGCATTACCAAGTGATATGGTAGTGAACCCCAAGGGTGGGAACAACAACAATACCGATCACGCCATGGCGGTGATCACAAGATGTGGACGAGGCGGTGAGGCTAGTTCTTCTAAACAGAAGAGAGTTGTTGGTGATGAGGATGACTTTCCAAATGATGAGGTTCCTATTGAGGTTGAGCATGTAGTCGAGGAGCCAACAACTAGTGAAGTGAGGATTGATATTCCTGATCATGATGAGGAAACTCAAAGTGACGTGAACCCATCTAGGGAACATGTAATTGACATTCCCGAGCCGGTTGTGAAAGGCCCCAGTGCCTAGGCCTCCTCCTCCTTATCCTCAAAGGTTGGCAAAGCAAAATAAAGAGAATCAATTCTAGAAATTTATCGACATGATGAAGGGCTTATCCATAAATGTTCCTTTGGTTGAAGCTTTAGAGCAAATGCCCGGGTATGCCAAGTTCATGAAGGACTTGGTCACAAAGAAAAGGTCAATAGAGTGCGAAACTATAAAGATGACCCACCAAGTGAGTGCAATAGTTCACTCAATGGCACCCAAGCTTGAAGACCCCAGGGCATTCACCATTCCTTGCACAATTGGTAGCGCGGCTTTCGCCAAAGCATTGTGTGACCTCGGAGCTAGCATAAACTTGATGCCATATTCAGTTTTCAAAACCTTTGGGATTGGTGAACCTAGGGATTTTTCCATGAGTCTTCAAATGTCGGATCGATCTATGAAGCGGCCTCTAGGAATCATTGATGATGTGTTGGTGCGGGTTGACAAGTTCATCTTGCCCGCAAATTTTGTTATCTTGGATTGTGAGGTGGATTATGAAGTTACTATCATCTTGGGAAGTCCCTTCCTTGCAATGAGGAAGGCCTTAGTTGACGTGGAGGCCGGTGAGCTCACCTTCCGGGTGGGCGATGAAAAGGTTGTGTTCCGCGTTTGCAAGTCAATGAAGCAACCCAATAGCAGGGAAGTATGTGTTTTCATGGACCTTGTCACCGAGGTCATTATTGATGAAACAGGCTCAATGATTAATGTTGAAGATCTCGTGGAGGAAGCTTTATTGAACCATGATGATATTGTGGTGGATGGCTTGATCGAGAGTACCAATTCTCTACAAGGCATGTGTTCTTATTCATATGGTCCTCGAAAGTTATCCTTGGATTTGGAGAATCGGAAAACTGCTCCGACAAAGCCTTCAATTGAAGAGCCACCTACATTGGAGTTGAAGACACTTCCACCACACCTCAGGTATGAATTTCTTGGTCCTTCTCGTACTTTACCTGTTATACTTTCATCTTGTCTAACCAAAGTGCAGGTAGACTCTACTCTCAAAGTGTTACAAAAGAGGAAGAAGACCATATGATGGACACTTGCTGATATTCGGAGAATAAGCCCCGCATTTTGTATGCACAAAATTATTCTCGAGGATGGAGCAAAGCCTTCCGTAGTACATAAACAGAGGCTAAAAGAGGCAATGCAAGATGTTGTGAAAAAAGAAATAATCAAGTGGCTTGATGCACGGGTCGTCTACCAAATATCGGATAGTGCTTGGACTTCTCCGGTCCAATGTGTTCCAAAAAAGGGTGGCATGACCGTGGTTCAAAATGACAATAATGAACTTATTCTAACAAGGACAGTCACAGGTTGGCGGGTATGCATGGATTACCGCAAATTGAACAAGGTGACTCGCAAGGATCACTTCCCTTTGCCTTTTTTGGATCAAATGCTTGACAGACTTGCAGGTAGAGATTTCTATTGCTTCTTGGACGGGTATTCAGACTATAACCAAATATTGATTGCTCCGGAAGACCAAGAAAAGACAACCTTCACTTGTCCTTATGGGACATTTTCTTTCTCAAGGATGCCTTTTGGATTGTGCAATGCACCCGCTACATTTCAGCGGTGCATGATGGCAATTTTCACTGATATGGTTGAAGACTTTCTAGAGGTATTCATGGATGATTTCAGCGTGGTTGGGGACTCCTTTGATGAATGCTTGAACAATCTTGATAAAGTCCTCGCTCGTTGTGAAGAAACCAACCTAGTGCTCAACTAGGAAAAATGCCGTTTTATGGTTGAAGAAGGGATAGTTTTGGGCCACAAAATCTCAAGGAATGGAATTTAAGTTGACAAGGCCAAGATTGAGGTCATTTCGAAATTGCCTCCTCCAACTTCGGTAAAGCGAATCCGTAGCTTTCTTGGGCATGTCGGGTTCTACCGGCATTTCATTAAGGACTTCTCGAAGGTTGTGAATCCTCTTTGAAAATTGTTAGAGAAAGATGCCAAGTTCCACTTTGATGAGAATTGCATGAGTGCATTTGAGTTGTTGAAGAACAAGCTAACCACCACGCCAATTATCACCGTGCCGGATTGGAGCTCTCCTTTTGAGCTAATGTATGATTCTAGTGATGTGTCAGTGGGGGCGGTTTTGAGTCAAAGGGTGAACAAGATCTTTCACCCCATTTACTATGCAAGAAAGACAATGAATTCCGCCCAAATGATTTACACCGTCACCGAGAAGGAGTTATTGGATATAGTCTTTGCAATGGAGAAATTCCGTCCTTATCTTATGGGTGCCAAGGTAATAGTTCACACCGACCATGCGGAACTCCGGTATCTCATGATGAAAAAGGATTCCAAGGCTAGACTTATGTGGTGGGTGTTATTGCTTCAAGAGTTTGATTTGGAGATCATTGATAGAAAGGGGAGTGAGAACCAAGTTGCTGACCATCTTTCCCGTTTGGAGGAGAAAGGGCGACCTAGGGAGTGGCTTGAGATTGATGATAGCTTCCCGGATGAACAACTTCTCTCCGTTACTATGCAAGAAATGCCATGATTCGCGGACATCGCCAACTACATTGTCACCGGTGTTGTCCTGTTTGAGCTCTCTTCTAACCAAAAGAAGAAGCTTAAACGGGATAGCATGGATTATTATTGGAATGAACCGTACTTATTCAAGATATGCAATGATGGTGTCATCCGGCGTTGTGTGCCGAAGAAGAGAAAAGGTCAATTCTTGAATCATGCCACTCCTCACCTTATGGTGGTCATCATGGAGGGGCAAGGACCGCTTCAAAAGTGTTAAGTTGTGGTTTCTTTTGGCCTACTTTGTACAAGGATGGTAGTGAGTTGGTCAAGTGGTGTGATGAATGCTAAAGAATGGGTGGCATATCCAAGAAAGATGAAATGCCTCTCACTACAGTTCTCTAGATGGATATTTTCGATGTTTGGGGGATTGACTTTATGGGGCCCTTTGTTAGCTCATGTTGAAACACCTACATACTTGTGCAATGGACTATGTTTTGAAATGGGTTGAACCCGTGGCTTTGCGTAATAATGAATCCCGAAGTGTGGTTGGTTTTCTGAAGAAGAATATTTTCAATGGATTTGAGACACCCTGTGCCATCATCAGCGACGGGGGTCTCATTTTTGCAATAGGGCCTTCGATTCATTGTTAACCAAGTATGGAGTGAATCATAAGGTGTCTACTCCATACCATCCTCAAGAAAGTGGCCAAGTGGAAATGTCTAATCGTGAAATCAAGAATAGTTTGGCCAAGACAGTGAATGCTAATCGGACTGATTGGTCCCGGAAGCTTAATGATGCTCTTTGGGCTTATCGGACCGCCTTCAAGACCCCAATCAGTATGTCTCCTTACCGGTTGGTGTATAGAAAAGATTTTCATCTTCCGGTGGAATTAGAGCATAAGGCACTATGGGCTTTGAAGAAATTGAATTTGGATTGGGATACAACTGCAAATCTCAGAGTTGATCACCTCAATGAGCTACACGAGTTCAGATTTCATGCATATACTAGCTCCTCCTTGTACAAAGAGAAAATGAAGTATCTCCATGACAAATATGCCAAAGACGGGGAATTCAAGGTGGAAGACTTGGTGCTTCTTTTCAATTCTAGACTTCGTCCCTTCCCGGGTAAACTCAAATCCAAGTGGAGTGGCCCGTTTGAAGTTGTGTTGGTTACACCCTTTGGTGCTCTTGATCTCAAGAACAAGAATGGGGAGATTTTTCGTGTGAATGGGCACCGGTTCAAGCATTATCTTGGAAAATTTGAAAATAGTCACGTTGTGGCTTTGATGAAATTAATTTGAACATGGTAACATGCGTCGTGCCGCGACGATAAATCAGGCGCTTTTTGGGAGGCAATCCATGTATCTTTCTTTTTGTTTTTCTTTGATTTTGTTTATAGTATAGGATTTTTTTTTGGACTAACTGGTTGGGGGATGTTGTAGGATTGTTTTGATGCAGTGCAGGACTAAGTTGAAAAAAAAATGAACTCTCTGAAGTTTGCACTGCGGCCGCATTGCATTAGGTGCGGCCGTAAAGGCCTTAGTGCGGGGGCATAATTTTAATGCGGTCCGCAGAGTGATTGATCATTTGAGGGGGTTCTCTGAAGTTTTCCACTGCGGCCTCAATGTAATTTTTGCGATCCGCGGTGGACCACTGCAGCCACATTGCATTTCTTGCGGTCCGCAGTGGATGTCTCCCTAGTGCTTCTTGATTTTGAGTACCGCGGACCGCGGTGACATTTTGTGCGGTCAGCGGTGGGTAGGTGAAGTGGGCCTAGGTTCTTTTTCTATAAATAGGGCTCGAGGCCTTCATTTTTAACTTTTCCCTCTTTTGCACTCTCAATAGAAAAAAATCACTGTTCATCACTCCTACCTTCTTCAATTCAACTGCTAAGTCTCATTAATCTACACTGCATCTCACTTCTGGTAATTTTAATTTTTCTTAGTTGTTTAACTTTGTTATTTTCTTTTAAGTAGTTATTTTTCTTCTTTTTTCTTCTTTTTCTTCCCTGTTCCTTCAATCATGCGTAGGTTTTGTTTAATAATGTTTAAATTAGGGCTAATTAGTTAAACACACCGATTAAACACCTTGGGGATCAATAATATGTGATTTTATGCTAAAATTGGGACGAATGTTTGAAACCCTAGATTGGTGCTGTTGTTTGTGGCTTACCGCGGTCCATAATGGTATTTTGTGTGGTCCGCGGTCCGCATTACCATTTTGTGCGGACCGCGAAGATTTGGCTTCAGAAAGGATTCAAGTTAAGGACCGGAGGTGCGGTGGATTTTGTGCGGTCCGCGGTGCCTTAATGCGGACAACAATACTATTTTGTGAGGTCCGCTGAGGTATTTATCAGAGAGTGGGTAGTCTGACCCCCACCTAATCATCTAAAACTGCCAGTTCTGACCTTCCTTCCAGAATTGAACCATGACCTTACATATGCCACTCTCCACTATACACAAAATACCGCATACACCATGCAATCCTATAATAAATATGAGAACTTCATGATTCCTTCCTAGACACAAACAACTACGTACCCAACTAACCGAGAACTTTCCATTTGATCCCATCTAGAAGCAAAATCACTATACATCACATGGCCCTCACGCCAGTAGAAAAATACATCTCTAACCATGGTAGAAACCATCAAGAACTCCCGAATCACATTTGTACAACACCAAACCGCCAAGACTGAATCCTTCCAACTCAACCAAGCTACGCATGCCACCAAATTCCAAGAGAATTGCTAAGAAACACCTGTAACAACTCATTACCTTATAAACACCCAAAGAACTAACCATATCCCTTATCATGTCGATCCGACATACTACCAAGCTGTCCTATTTATCAAAGTTCCTTATGACTTACCTTCGAATTGGTACTTCTTCTTGCCATAATACCGCAATTCTCAATCCCGACTCACCACACGAAACCCGAGCATAAAAAAATATATCGTCTAAGGCTCATAAGCCGCTGGATAATGTCTCAAACAACCCCAAAGCACCACATCAAAAATACATACCCTGAATAGACTTCATGCGAATTTAAAGTCATTACCTTCGCTTTCCTGATACTGATGAATAGAATCCATGATAATGCAAATACACCACAAGCCTTGACACCTTCCCCGTAAATCTCAGTTCTAGCCCTTCTCACACCTTGAAGATCCTCGATCGCTACATATAACCTTGAATCCGTCTGAACCATTCTCGAACGTCATTTACTCTACGCAATTTCAATTACACTAACCAAGTAAACAGAACGACCTGACCCCGCTTGCAATCCACATACTAGGAAAGTAATCCACACCCTTGAAGCAACAAGAACACTTATACATTGCACACTCTACACTTACCAGTACAACTCCATCATTGAATGGATTCCACTATCCGTAAAGTACATTACAACTTGTATTGAAGAAATTTCCATCACTCGAGTCATTCCCAGACTCCACCTCTGTAGGTCATAACTGATTCACCAACATACCTCGAACCGAAACCAATACAACACATAATCGTGTAATCAACTTATCATTAGCGGACTCCCCCACTTGGCTCAAAGCCAAAGATCAAGACAAACAATAACTCACGATGCCCACACATTATCACTGCCACCATACTGTGGTGAGGTTCAACTAAATCCTCCATAAGCTTATATGACCCAAACCATCTAACACTCAAATCAAATGCAAATCTCGCATCCGCCATTGTAATGGTCATGCCAATTCCCACGAGCGATCTAAACTCAAATTACAACATACATCATTTACTGATAGAGAGAACTTACTACAGTTAAACATAAGGGTCACACACCTCAAGACAACCCGCAGGAGATACCCCTGCCTGCTTAACCTCAAAATGATATCTCCCTATACACTTCCAAAAATCATAGCTATCACGCAATCACTATACCTTCCTACATTATAACACAACCATTGCGTGCCCCCAAGTAATCCCATTTAGCGGTATAAGAACCTGAAGCTGATGGCAATACTAACACTGGGGTTGTGGTCAAGAAATTCTTGAGCTTCTGGAAGCTCTACTCACACTCGTCTGACCACGTAGATACCTTCACTGGACACCACGTGTCCCAAGAATGCTACTGAACTGAGCCAACAATTCATACTTGAAGAACTTCGCACAAAGCTTCTCCTCCCTATATCCTTGTAATACCATCATCAAATGCCGAGTATGCTATCCCTGGCTACGAGAGTACGGCAGGATGCCATCAATAAATACAATAACAAAAGAGTTATAACACGGCTGAATACACCGGAAATCAAACACATAGACGCTGCTAGGGCATTGGTCAGCTCAAAAAACATCACAGGAACTAAGAACATAATAGGAAAACCCACTTCACTCCACAACTAAACTACACGAGAGGTCCTTCAATACTCATAACTCGAAGCCATATTCTAACTCAATACAGAAGTCAAATTATCAATGGTTCTTGCCATATTCACCGCCAATTCATTTTACTCACAATCAAACAACCTGAATACATCTAAATATCCGATCACACTCACCATGTAGTCATCTAGTCACAAAGTTCCATTAATAAGGACACAAACGGACATATAAGTCCCCCAACATATGTGCTCACCCAAATGAAATCTCAGCACTCAAGCCACAGACAAAAATCCGGTCTCAAGTCCTTCTGACTGGCCCATTATCAACATGCTAACAATCACATCTCACCCATGGAAGTCACAAGACGACTACGCACAACTGATACCAAGCGCTCACGTGCGCATTCGAATACATGAAAGGAATTCAAAGAGTTACACTTTGGATAAATAAAACGGATTCGCACGACAAGAATTCAAGAATGTGGAATGTTTCCTAAGAGTTCTGCACCCTCTCGAAGATAAGTACAGACGTCTCCGTACCGATTCACAAGACTCTACTAAACATGCTCATGACCGTTGAGTCCTATGTAACCTAGAGCTCTGATACTAACTTGTCACGACCCCAAATCCTAACAGGTCGTGATGGCGCCTATCGTGGACCTAGGCTAGCCAACCATCACCTAACTACATATTTTGTTTCAATATAATTACTCAAACCAATAATCACCAGCATAATAAGTAATTAAAAATTTTCTCTGCGTATTTAAGAAAATATAACATAATCTACTGTCTAAACAAATCCCTCAAGACTGGAGTCAACCTATCATGAGCGTGTAAGAAATAAACTAACTTTGCCAATGTCATAAGCAATGTCTAGGAATAAAATACTAATACTAATAAGGAAGGGAAATGGAGGAGCTGCAGACGCTGGACAACTACCTCAAAATCTCAAAGCTAATGACAACGAACTCGGACGACTACTGTTCCGAACCAGTACCTGGATATGCACACATGGGTACAGGGAGTAATGATGAATACACCAACTCAATAGTAATGAAAATAAATCACAGTCTCAGAATAAGAATCACACAGCACAGATACACCAATCCACAAAACAGTAAAACATCAAGTCTCCATAAAGTATACATCAAATACATAAGTTCGAAAACCAGTTTCCATAAAATCCTTTGAAACAAGTATATCTTTCCAATATTTCTCAGTAAAACTCTCAGTAATATCAGTTTGAAAAATGAAGTGAATCATAGTAAAAAAACTTAGTAAAGTATCATCATACAACTGCCCCTCGGGCAATAATCATCACTCATAACAATTTTCCTCAGCACCTCACCATCACTCAGTATCATCCCCGCGGGCAACCTCACTGTCACTCATGCCTCCCAATCACTCATCACTCGTCACTCGCACTCAGTAGGTACGTGCGCAAACTAGGGTGTGTACAGACTCCGGAGGGGCTCCTATAACCCAAGCACTATATATAAGCCACATCATGGCATAAATCACTCTCAGGCACTCATCCTCTCTCATATCATAACATCTCACAACATTGTCCCTCGGCCTCACTCGTATCATAACATCCTCACAACATTGGCCCTCGGCCTCACTCAGCCAGACACACTCAGCATGCCACTCGGGCCATGAATAAAATGGGGTTCTCAACCCAAAATAGTATTTCATTTCAAGAAATAGTAATATTATCAAATAAGAGTGTCATTCACAAGAAAGAGTGAGTGTAAAATCATAGTTTCAAAGAAGTGATAATATCAGTCAAATAGCCCCCAAGGGGTTAAACAGATCGGCACTAGGCCCAAAACATGGCTTACATCCCAATTATATCAAATCATAGTAGTACTATAGAGAATAAGCTTTAAAAGTAGTTTCGCAACTCAATAGTTGCCTAAAAGGTATATTTTTTCAAATTTCCAATTCGTGCACGCCCTACACTTGTCATCCAGTGTGTGTGTCACTCCAAAATCCGTGAATGGATGCAAATTCCAAGGTTTCATACCCTCAGGACAGGATTTAAAGACATTACTTACCTCAAACTAGCCCAAAAAGCTACTCTGCAACATGCTTGCCTCTCGAATCAACTTCATAGTGCTCCAAATCTATAAAGAACAGATTTTTCACATCAATTCATGCTAATGGAATGAATTTCAATAGAAAAATACCAATTTTAGAACAAAACCAGACCCCCAGTCCTGCGTCTCGGAACTCGACAAATTTTATACCAAACTGTTCTTCATTATTTCACGAGTTCGTACATATAAAGAACTCTAAAATCGAAGTTTGTTTGACCCCTCAAATCATCCCCTAAAGGTCTCATCATCTCAAGCCTTAATCCCATCTTTTTCTACTGATTTTCATAAATTAAACACTGATATTTTGATCCTTAATCACATATAATCGAGTATTAGGGTCCAAAATTCTTACCTCAGTGAAGAACAATAATTTCTTCTCTTAAAAATCGCCTCAAAAGCTTCTTCCCGTTCAAAAATGGTGGAAAAGTGGCTTATGGTCGCAGAGGGTTTTAATTTAGACTCCCAGGTCCGGACACTGTGCGATCGCGGCTCCAGGAGTGCGTTTGCGATGAACAAAATTTACCAGCCCTTGTTTAACCCTATGTGATCGCATAGAACAAATTTTCTAACAGTCTTCTCCAATTCTTCCGGATAGCCTCTAGTATAATGGTCATGACTTTTTGTACAAAACTCCAAATTAAATTTGGCTTAACTTTCTGAAAACTAGACATCAAGGGCTACAACTTTCATTTTGGATTATTTTCAAATTCCTTATAGATTGTGAGTTATAAGCTTCCAAAGTCGGGACAATGCAACAGAAATTTTACTCTATGCGATCGCGGGCAGCCTTATGTGATCGCATAGCACAACTAGATTTTTCCAAATTTTCTCTATGCTAATGCATCCGGATCAATGCTATCGACTGTACACCCTTGAAGCAAAAAACCAGCAACTAGAAATGGGCCGAAACCACCCGAAACTCACCCGAGACCCTCGAGACCTCAACCAAAACATACCAACACATCTCATAATATCACAAAAACTTAGTCGAGCCTTCGAATCACCAAAAACAACACAAAAACACAAAATCACATCGAATTCAAGCCTATGAACTTTGAAATTTCTAAATTCCACCATTGATGCCGAAACTATCCAAAACACATTCGATTGACCTGAAATTTTGCACACATATCCAAAATGACATTACGAACCTGTTCCAACATCTGGAATTCCATTCTGACCCCGATAGCCTATTTTCCATTGCCGACCAAAAATCGCCAAAAACTAACTTTCGCTAATTCAAGCCTAATTCTACACCGGACATCACAAAAATATTCCGCACACACTCCTAAGTCCCAAATCACCTAACGAAGCTATCCGAGCCATAAAATCTGTATTCCGAGATTGTTTACCAATAAGTCAACTCTCAATTGACTTTTTCAACTACAAAGCTATTTTCTGAGACTAAATGTCTCAATTCTCACTACAGCCATTCTAAACCCGAGCCAACCGACTCTAACACATCATAAACAATATAAACAACCTATGATAAGGCAATAACATAAATAATAATGCAAATTCTACGAAACGACCGACCGGGTCGTTATACCTCCCGTGGTAGAGAAAAGGGCATGATCAAATTGACTCCCCAAGTTCGGCAAGCTATCAAAGACACCAGGAAGACAATAAAAGCCATTGATAGAGTTTCTTCCCATTCGGGAAGTGAGTATGTGTCCTCCCGAGAGGCTTCTGACACAGACTCCGTGTCAGAGTATGTTCCTGACTGGACGGAGAGGAAACAATTGAGAGATTCACCTCCGGGCACCCTTGCTGCCCAAGCGTCAGTGCAACATTCTTCTGAGTCGTCTGAGGGCTCAGCTGCGGGTAGTGACAATGCCTATTCTACCTCACCTACAACGTTACTATCCGGTGAGCATTCTGTAGAAGAAGAAGGAGGGGGTGAGCCCCAAGTAGGAGGAGTACAGAGAACCAGGAAACCGGAAGCAGGGCAAGATCGGTTTGTGAGTAAACCAGCCTACCACAAGTTCAAATAATGGTGGCCTGAGAGGAAGTTGATACCGGAGCGAAAATTCATCACAAAGGACCTTTTGCCTCACAACCCCAATGTTCTGAGGCAGTTCAGAGAGAGAGAAAACTGGGACTATTTCACATGCCAAGTGGTGGAGGACAATGAGAACTTAGTCAAGGAGTTTTACACCAATGTTGCCCATTTCAAAAAGGGCACTAAAATGACTAAGGTGCGAAATTTGACAGTAATGTTTGATGGAAAAACGATCAATGATTACCTGGACTTCCCGGAGGAAGATGAGACATTGTACTTAGAGAAGTTAGATTTGGGGGAGGATGCCCGTCCGTGGTTAGCAGAGCATTTGGCAATACCAGGTACCACCCCAGGATGGTTGACATCGGGAGTAAAACTTTTGAGGAGAACCCTGAACTTCGAAGCAAAATGGTGGGAGACGTTTGTGTGCAGCAGGCTAGGCCTCACCACTCACGACAACTCTCTTCCTATATCCCGGGCTATATTGGTGGCATCGATCATGGCGGGGTACGCGATCAACATCGGGAATGTGATGTCCAAGGTGATTATATGGGTGGTGAACGAATGTGATATATCCTACCCCTTCCCAAATTTCCTGACCATGTACTTCGAGGATCAAGAGGTAGAAAAAAGGAAATTCGATGTGAAGGTAAAGCCGAATAAACCCTTTTCCTGGTATAGCCTCAAGGGTGATGACAACCCAAAAGGCAAGGACCCTAAGGGCAAATCCACTGTTTCTACTGGCCAGTCTGAAGAGCCACTAGTAGTAGTGGCTCCAGCCTCCTTCATCCACCCCAGGCATGGCTCGAGGACCCTCTACTTCTACAGACCAAATATTCCCTCATTTGCAACATATCCTTTGACTGCCCACCGTTTGAGACATACCCTTGCCAGTATCAAAAACTGGATGCAAGCAGCCATTTCCAAGCTGTCTGTACTTTCTACGTTGGTGGCAGCCCAGTCTGCACCTCCTCAGCCACAGGTCCCACAGTTAGTGGAGGACACTCTCAAGGAGCTTCTGGACAACTAGAAGAAGCTCCTAGAGAACCAGAAGTTGATCATGGCTGCGGTTGATTCTCATGGAAATGCATTGAAGGAGCTTGCTAAGGAGGCAAAGAAAATGAGAATGACTCATGCTTCCAAGGAGTCGGTGAAGAAGTTGAGGGTGGATGTAGAGAAGTTGAAGGCTCATCATTTGCCTTTGGAGATTTTATTGCATGACCCGGCTCCAACAGCCCAGCCTGAGCCGGATCAGAGGACAGATAGGCCAGCCAAGAGGAAGAGGGTGATTCCCCATGCTGTTGATGTTGTTATAAAGTTGGAGGACCCGCAGGGAGGTTCCTCTAGCCAGCCCCAGATTCCAGTACAGGCCTAGGACCCAGTGGAGATACAGGTCCCAGTGGAGACACAAGTTACTAGGATCCAGTCACAGGTTCCCGAGCAGTACAAGGACCCAGGGACCCAGACTCATGAGCCTATGCAGATGGAGGGCTAGTAGGGAGTTTTCTTTTTACTCTTTTTTTTATTTTTTATTTTGAGCTATTTTTGGTTAGTTAGCATTGAGGACAATGCTAGCTCAGAGGGGGTAACCCAATTTGGATGATTTGGATTGTATTTATGACACTATTTTATTTTATTATGCTTTCTTTTTACTTTTGGTATGTACATAATTTTACCATTCTAATTTACTTTTCGTACTTTGCAACTTTGGTCGGTATATAAAGTTATCTTCTGATGTATATATTAATTCTCCCTTTTGTATATTCGACTAAATCCCCTCTTATATATATTTATTCTACTTTCCGCATTTTCCTTTCAAAGCTTCTTATTTTATTTTTGTAGCTTCTTGTTCTGAATTTTTGCGTGCAATAAGCCTTTGGTTTTCTTAATGTCACGGTTCTTTCCAAAGGTGGAATTTGTGTGAACCGGGTGGCTCTTCCCGATGATGGATGTCATGACAAACTTCTTAAGGGTTTGATTCCTTTTTATTTTTTATTTTTGTGTAAATAGTAGCTAGTGAGTAATGGTGCCTCAGGCAAAGCTGCACTTGGGCCTAACACATTTGCCTTTGATCCTATGGTCAAAAACAAATTGTTGTGTATAAGATGGTGAAAGTTGTGACCTTGGCCGATAATCATCAAGTGGTTTTTCAGGATCATTGTGTTGCTAAAATCTTAGCTAAGGTTGTTGTGGGCCCCCAACTCTGTCTCTTTAGCAATCCCATAGCGTGTGTGTTGAATCAAGAAGTTGAATGATGGACACCACACAAATCACCCCCCTCTTGTGTGGTATTGACGTATAAAACATCAATTGGTATCAGAGCGGGTTATCCTTGACGAGGTTAACACCTTCGGAAAAGATCAAAATGAGTGCACCACTTGGGAACTGGGAAGGACAATCAACTGCTAGGCCACCACTCTTCACCGGCCTGTACTACTCCTGGTGGAAGAACATGATGAAGGATAACTTAATTGGGGAAGACTATAAACTATGGGACATAGTCACTGATGGTCCTTTGGCTACCATGAAAAAGACCGGTGAAGGAGTAGACGTGCCAAAGACAAGAGTTGATTGCACTGCTGAAGACTTAAGAAAATGGGAGAAGAATGCTAAGGCCAAGAAGTGTCTAGTATGTGGACTTGGTCCAGACGAGTATAGTAGAATTCAAAGTTGTACCACTGCCAAAGAAATTTGGGATACCTTGCAAGTAGCTCATGAAGGAACACCTCAAGTGAAAAGGTCAAGAGGAACTCTACTATATTCCCAATATGAGAACTTCACTATGAAGGAAGGAGAACCCATCCAAGAGATGTATACAAGGTTGACTACACTAACAAATGAACTGAAGTCTCTTGGAAGGGTGATCCTTGAAGAAGATAGGGTTGAGAAATCTTGACTAGGGTTTTGCCAATCTCTTGGGAAAGCAAGATCACAGCTATCTAGGAATCCAAGAACATGGCAACCCTCAGGTTGGATGAGCTAATTGGAAATCGCACTGCCTACGAACTCAGAAGGCATACAATGAAAATGGATGTTCCTAAGAAGGAAAAAAGTTCGGCATTAATAATCACCTAGGGAGAAGATCTGGAGGAAGATAAGATGACCATGATCACCAAGGAATTCAGAAACTACCTCATAAGGGAAAAGGGCATCTCAAGAGGTGGAAACTACAACAAAGCAAAAGCTCCAGAAAAGCAAACCAACGAGGGATGCTACAAAAGTAGAAAAACTGACCATCACATCAAGACCTCAGTGGGAAGTGGAATGGAAAAGGGAAAGATTTGAACGAAGGAATCGGAAGAAGAAACTGGTCTATCCCAAGAAAACCACAACGAAAGCTATGGTTGCTACTTGGGAAGAAAGCTCAGACGAAGAATCAGAAGATGGAGATGGTGAGGAACAAACACTTATGGAAATTGGTGAATCAGGTGAGGAACTATGTTAAGAACCAGAGGTAAGTATATCCCATCTCAAAAACAAGATTAAATTTCTATCCAAAGAAAAACTCACTGAGTTGCTACTTGAATTCATGGATGATTCTAAAGAAATAAATAAAGAAAAGGAGCAGTTGTCTAAGGATTGCGTAATGTTAAAGGCAAATTGTAAGAACTTGGAACTCAGAGTAAGTGAATCTGAAAATGAAAACACTGCCTTGAAGAACCAGGTTCATCCACTTGAAACTAAGGTCCTAGAGCTAAAATCTGAAAAGTTAAAACTGAAACTAGGAACTAGCAAGAAGACAGCTGATAACTCTCAACTCATGCTAGAAGAAAATGTAGGTAAACTAAAGGATAAGTTGTACAATAAAGATGAATAGATAAGAGTACTAAAAAAAGAACTTGGTAAGGTTAAACATGATATCGAACATGCAAATGGAATAAATCCTCTGATGCCTTGACATGGCTTCAAAAAAATCATAGTAGCAACAGAAGAGGACTTGGTTTTGGGCAGACTGCCCAAATGGGATCCCAAAATCAAGTACCTCACGCTTCCTGAAAACAAAATTTGCTCCCATTATGGTAAGACTGGTCATTATAAGATTGAATGCAATGCAAAAGAGCAGGCCAGTCGAAAGAATGAAAGTTTTTTTTGAAAGAAAAATTAGCTGCCAAATTGGGCCAGAAAAAGTTTAATTCATCCTTTCACTCATAAAAAAGGACCCAAACTAGTTTGGGTCCCTAAGACTAACCCTTGATTTTCTTTTGCAGGTTCAAGTGAGAGGAAGCATTCAACTATGGTACTTGGATAGCGGCTGCTCAAAACACATGACAGGGAACAAGGAACAATTCCTTTCACTTGAAAACCTCAAAGGAGGAAATGTCTCCGTTGGAAATGGGAAGAAAGGTGAAATTATTGGGGTTGGTAAGGTAGGTAAGGATGACACACGTTCCATTGAGAATGCGTATTTGATAGATGGCTTGAAATATAGCTTGATCAGTGTGTCACAATTGTGTAACAGAGGTAACCTTGTTGCATTCACTTCCACTAAATGTTTTGTGATTAATCTTATCACTGACATGATTGTCTTGTAGGGAAAAAGAGTGAATAACATCTATGTCATAGACCTTTTCACACTATCAGAAAACGAACTCACTTGTTTAAGTTTGTTGGACAGTGATCCCCTCCTTTGGCACAAAAGACTTGGTCATGCAAGTTTAAATCAGCTTAACAAACTAGTCTCCAAGGACCTAGTGGTAGGTCTCCCTAACATTAAGTTCAAGGAAGATAAAGTTTGTGAGGCATGTGCAAGGGGGAAGCAGGTAAGATCTTCGTTCAAAAGAAAGAAAATAATCAGTACCACCAGGACGTTGGAACTGGTTCATATGGATCTATGCGGTCCTATGAGAACCTTGAGTAGAGGTGGTAATAAATATATAATGGTGCTTGTTGATGACTACTCCATGTTTACCTTTACTTTGTTTCTGACATCTAAAGATAAAGCATTTGATATGCTTACTTCATTTGTTAGAAAAACTCAAAAACAGTTATGAAATCAACTTGCATCAATAAGATCTGATCATGACACTGAATTTGAAAATAAAAAGTTTGCTGAATTTTGTGATGGACATGGCATAAATCACAACTTCTCTGCCCCTAGAACTCCACAACAAAATGAAGTTAATGAAAGAAAGAACAGAACTCTTAAGGATATGGCCAGAACCATGCTTCTTTCTAGTAAACTACCTAATAGCTTCTGGGCAGAGGCAATAAACACTGCATGCTACATCATAAATAGGTGCATGACCAGACCACTTATAGAGAAAACTCCCTATGAGTTACTTAAAGGGAGAAAGCCCAATATATCCCATCTTAGGGCTTTTGGATGTGTGCTTTGTGCACAACAATGGCAAGGACTGCCTAGGTAAATTTGATCCCAGAAGTGTTGAGGGAGTATTCTTGGGATATTCATCACATAGTAAGGCTTATAAAGTATATAATAAAAGAACTATGTGTGTATAAGAGAGTGTGCATGTTGTCTTCGATGAAACTAACATTCTTTCTAAGAGACAGGAACATGTATATGAGGAGATTTGACTGGTCAGAAACAGTGATCAAACTGGAGAAAATATGGAAGAAGGAACAAGTGATGGACCAGGTCCAACTACCCTAAGCAACCCGACAGGGGGAAGTCAACATCAAACCTCATTGGAACTTGGCCCTGATCCTGTTCCACATCAACAAGGCACTATGGGATCATCAAGTTGTGAAATATTGGTGTTTAAACCACACAGATATTAGAGTTCTCACCTTATTGAGAACATCATAACAGAATTAACATCTAGAATCAAAACCAGATCCTCCTTGAAAAATTTATGTGCTTTTGATGCCTTCCTATCCTTGATTGAACCAAAGAATGTTGTTGAAGCATTACAGGATGCTGACTGGGTAAATGCTATGCAGGAAGAACTAAATCAATTTGAAAGAAGTCAAGTTTGGCATCTGGTACCCAGACCACTAGATAGATCAGTGATTGGCACAAAGTGGGTCTTCAGAAACAAACTTGATGAAGATGGAACAGTTACAAAAAACAAGGCCAGACTGGTTGTCCAAGGATATAGTCAAGAAGAGGTCATAGACTATGATGAAAATTTTGCTCCCGTGACAAGACTGGAGGCAATCAGGCTCCTCATAGCATTTGCTGCCTACATGGAATTTACTCTCCACCAGATGGATGTCAAGAGTGCCTTCCTCAATGGCTACCTAAAAGAGAAAGTATTTGTCAAGAAGCCTCCAGGATTTGAAAGCAAGGATACACCTGACCATGTGTACAAACATGACAAGGCCTTGTATGGACTCAAGCAAGAACCAAGAGCATGGTATGAGCGAATATCTAAATTCCTGCTAGAACATGACTACAAAAGAGGTAAAATTGATAGCACCTTGTTCTTAAAGGAAAAAGGTAAGGATCTCCTGGTAGTACAAATATATGTAGATGACATAATATTTGGGGTAACCTCTGAAAAAATAAGTAAGGAATTTGCTAATCTTATGGGGAGTGAATTTGAGATGAGCATGATGGGTGAGCTTAATGTCTTTTTAGGCTTATAAATTAAATAAAACTCAAATGGAACTATGATCCATCAACAAAAATATGTGAAAGAGTTGCTCAAAAGATTCAAAATGGAAGACTCAAAAGAAATTGACACTCCCATTGCAACAACCACAAAATTAGATGTAGATGAACCTAGTTCATCTGTTGATCAAAAGTTGTACAGAGGGATGATTGGGTCTTTATTATATCTTACTGCTAGTAGACTTGACATTGTTTTCAGCGTAGGGCTTTGTGTAAGATTTCAGGCTAATCCCAAGGTGTCCCATCTAACTGCAGTGAAGAGAATCCTGAGATATTTGAAAGGCACCACTTACCTATGCCTTTGGTATCCCAAAGGTAGCAATTTCGACCTTGTAGGATATGTTGATGCAGATTATGCAGGCTTCCTAGTAGACATGAAGAGCACCTCAGTCATGGCACATTTTTTGGGCTCTTGCCTTGTGTCTTGGGCCACCAAGAAACAGAACTCAGTAGCTCTGTCTACTGCTGAGGCTGAGTACGTGGCTGCAGCCTCATGTTGTGCTCATTTACTATGGATTAAGCAACAACTTATGGACTTTGGTATAGAGGTGGGATGCATTCCTATCTTTTGTGACAACACTAATGCTATTAGTATGACGAAGAACCCCATTCATCATAAAAGAACCAGACACATAGATGTTAGACACCATTTCCTAAGAGATAGCTATGAAAACAGAATGATCTCAATTGAATTTTGTTCTACTGACAAACAAATTGCTGACATCTTTACTAAAGAACTAAGTAGGGAGCATTTTGAGAGAAACTGCTTAGCATTAGGGATGATTGAGATCACCTAATTGAACCAATTCAAAAACAAAAATGAAAAAAAAATATTGAATATTATTTTTGGCTAGAATCTCTGAAATTGAGTCTGATCATGTCATTGCTGAGAAAAGGTTTGTGTTAATTGGGTCTGTAGTAGAGGTGGAGATTCATGATAGGAGGAGAAAAGGCGGTAAAAATAAGGGAAACGAAATTGAGAGAGAAAGAGAAAGAAGCTCAGAAAGGGGAACAGGGGAAGAAGGTGCGACACTGGCGATTTGCGGTCCTGCCCCAGTGATTTCTGAAGTGGGTGTCAAGAAAATAGGGGGAAGCAACTCTGGAGAAGATGCAGAAGGATTGGAAAATTTATAGCATGCAACTGATGAACCTAGTTCATCCATTGAGGAAACCTTGTCATATCTGATGAGAAAATTAGGAGAAAGTTACAAACCCAAAAAGAAGAGAACCCCCAAAGCCAAGAAAGCTGATACTCCAGTAACTACCAAGAAAAGAAAAGCCCCTTCATCTGCTGATGTTCCTATTCCTAAAGGTAGCAGCACAAGAAGTGCAATCAGGCAGAGTGAAGAGGAGTTGCAGAAAGCTCCGAGGGAAAGTAAGAAAAAGAAAGCTCCTAAGGGGAAGGGAAAAGTTTGTGAGCCTGCTGAGGCTGTTGATGTTGATGTTGATGAGATGGACCTGGTCCATCAAGAGGAACAACTGGCACAGGTTGAGATTGAGACACCCAAGCCCAAGAAGCCCAAGACTTCTTCCAAGAAGTCAGCTTCTGTGTCTGCCACACCTTCAACAGTTGAAAAGCGAACCAGGTCAAAATAAAAGAAAGTTCAATTCAATGATGATGTTGAGTGGAGTGGAGAAGAAGCAGAGGAGTCTGGTGGGGAGATAGACAAACTAACAAACTATGGGAATTGTACTATTTTGAAAGGTAAGCTGCTTAGGGATCTTGAAGAATCCAGGATGATTTATCTTGTGGATACGTTGGATGTGCAGGGTTGGAAGGACCTGGTCGTTCATCTTGATGGAAGGCTAGACAGAAATGAAATCGTGGAATTTATGGCAAATGCGGAGATCAAGGATGGAATGGTTTCCACTAGGGTACAAGGAGTTGATATCTCCTTTGATGCCAAGAAGCTGGGAGAGATACTTGGTATTCCCTCTGAGGGATTTGATGACTACACCAGGCAGAGGTGGACAAGCTTGGATGGACTCCCTTCAGCCCTCCAAATCACCAGGAGGTTAAGTGAGAAAGAGTAAGAGATGGAACCTAGGGCTGTGTTCAAAAGTGAGACGAAGTCGCAGCACAAACTGTTCTTTGAGTTTGTCATCAAGTGCATCCTGCCCAGGCAAGAGAGAATGCATATTGCAAATTACATGGATCTCACTCTCATGGAATGCCTGGACAGTGGACGACAGATTAATTGGACCTCTTTCATTATTCAACTACTGGACATAGTAGTGAATGGCTCAAAGGCACATGCCATACCATATGGGTTCATCCTTACGACTGTGCTTCTCACTTCAAGGTGCCTGTGAAGAAGGCTGAAATGGCTACTTTCAAGGATCATTTTGGGAAGAACACGCTATTGACTTGCGACTATATTGTGCATGTTCCTGAGGATGAACCTGGTTCATCAAGGAAAATGCATGTGAATAGCAAGGTCAGGGCATTTGTGCATGAAGGTGAGGTTAAGGATGCTGAGATCCTTCGATTGAAGACCTGCCTTACAGAGGTTGAAGTTGAGCGGGATGCGCTCAAAGCTGAATTAGCAAATGAAAAGGAGAAGAATGAGGGTATTCTTCAACAGATGCTCTCTCTTCTTCAAGAATAGAACCCAACGTGTACCCCTTCCCAGCCTTAGGTGTCCAGTGCCATCCCAAAACCCTCTATGACCCAGTTCGAGATTTGTTTTGTCTCTTTCTTTTTTTTTGCTCATGACTGTGACTATTTTTATTTCTTTTTGTGTGTGGTGCATGAACTATTATCAAATCAATGAATTATGTTGTTTCTGATCTTAATTTTATCTCAGTTTCTTAAATAGCCTGCATTTTTTGGCAGTTGCCTCAATGACCATGAGTAATTATCATACATCTAGTAATTTTAACATTTTGCAACTTTTCGATGATGCCAAAAGAAGGAAGATGTGCTATATGAAAAATTCTGATGTTTATATCCTAATGAACCTGGTTCTCTATGATAAATGCTTAATGCTATAAAAAGCGTCCATGTTGGATTGAAGTGTCTACAGGATTACGCACAGAGTTTGTCATCATAAAAAAGGGGGAATTTGTTGAATCAAGAAGCTGAATGATTTTGAAGAACGACAAATGTCCTCAGAGTTGAACCAGGTCCATCATGGAATCCATAGACATGCAGACTGAATGGCACAAGAAGAGTTCTCACACAGGAGATAAACACCATCACTGAATTAAGGGGATATCTCCTGGTAGAAAAGATTACAAATTGATAGGGAGATGGACTTCGTATTCAGGAATGACAGAATCATGATAGAGGAGGATCTAGGAAGTTCAGATCAACTCAAACTCTTCCACTAAGGAAGAGTTGCATCAGAATTCTACTTCATCGTCTCAACTACTGATCCTATATATTGTCAAAGTGTTCCTGCTGAACAGTGCGCACAAACGTAGAAGTGAAACAAGAATTCAGAGCAAAATTACCAAAGCAATTTTGCAAGCAGTTTGTGTGAAGAATTCCTATGCGACTCAAAAGCTACTTGAACCAGCTCAAAGAACCAGTTCCATCTGTTATTTGTTGAGTCTAGTTGTTTGTAGTAAGTGATTACAAATTGTATCTTTCAGCTTTATTTAGAAGCAGTTGTAATAGGTACAAAGTATTCAAGTTAGAGTTAACTTGAAGCTTGTCGCAATTAGCTAGAGGCTAGTTTGTCATAAGGGGATTAGAGTTAGTCCTTAGGTTTACAAAAGAGTTTATTTTGTAAATGATGTTTGGCTCATTGACTTAGTGAAGAGTTTGGGAAAATCCTACTGGGAAGTAGGTCGTGGTTTTTTCACCTTTTGAGCCAGATGTTTTTCACGTAAAATTGTTGTGCTCTTTTATTTCTGCAATTATTTTCCGCAAACTGTAGAAGTTGGAACACCTAGAAAAACCTGGTCCTTCTATAACTACAACACTCGAAAATTGGACACCACACAAATCACCCCCCTCCCTCTTGTGTGGTATTTACATATAAAACATCAGTGTGTGGTGAGAATTTGAATTACAAGTCCAAGTCCCAAGCCATTAGTCTAGAACTTGCCCTGAATGTTTGCCTAGGCGAAATCCTAAGTGTAGTTTGACTTGAGATGTGATTATAGGCTCTCCTTGATACGAATGATATCTTGAAAACTTCCATATCCTACTAATGACAATATCCCTAGTCAA
This sequence comes from Nicotiana undulata, assembly GCA_005239495.1. Taxonomy (NCBI): domain Eukaryota; kingdom Viridiplantae; phylum Streptophyta; class Magnoliopsida; order Solanales; family Solanaceae; genus Nicotiana; species Nicotiana undulata. The sequence goes on from ML267786.1 coordinate 37,388, forward strand.
CCCTTTTGAGACTTAGACCTTTCTCTTTCAAAAAACCACGATACAAGCCTTTACCCATTCTGACTCTCTCTTGGGACCCTATCTTTCCTTAGCACAAGGCAAAAACATAAGTTTGGGGGAGAGACGAGGAATGCAACAAAGTGAAAAAAAGGGTACAAAATGAATAAAAGGAAAGACAATGAAAAAGAAAGAAAATCCAAAAGTAAAAAAGAATGAACAATCTAGAAAAAATAAAGGGAATCAATAAAAGAATAGAAATGAAAGGTGTGGAACGTTTAGAAAGGAGAAAAAGGTTTGAAATGAACAAGAAAGAGTGACAGTGTGTCTCTCTAACCCCTCAGAAAGAACTTAATGACTCAAAAAGTCAAGAGAATGTATGCCAAAATGAAGCAAATGAAGTGCTTAAGGGAAGATGGAACCTACCTAGACCAATTATTTCCTACCTTGAACCAAAAGCCTTCACTATATCTCCACAAAAGCCTTATATGATCATGAGTTGAATGAAGCTTACATTAGTGGCGACTCATATATGGGGCAAGCTTATGGTACTTAGAGCCGGACTTGAGACCGACCTTTGAGAGAAATGAGTGTGTTTCCATTATCCTCGTTTTGAGTGCTACAATCTAAAAGTGAGGTTTGCTTAGGGAGAGCTGAGGAGTATGAGTTTGGGTTCCACAATGACCAAAGTAGTAGAAAGAGTTTCTTTGATGGGTTGAGTCAACTCTGATGTTTTAAACTTCAATACTACACAATATTATAAGTTAATTGTGCAGTACCCAATTTTCGAGTGCTGTCTAATAAGAAGAACATGGGTTCTTCTTAATCTACTACTTACTACAGTTTGCGGAATAATTAAGCAGTAATAGTAATGACACAAGGATTTTTACGTGGAAAACACCTGGCTCAAAAGGTAAAAAAACCACGACCTACTCCTCAGTAGGATTTGCTCAAACTCTTCACTAGACATTGAGCCAAAACAGACTTACAAAATAAACACTTTTGTAATCCTAGGACTAACTCTAATCCTCTTTGTATCAACTAGCCTCTAGCTAATTTCTACAGAATTCAAGCTAACTCTAACTTGATAAATTTGTACCTATTACAATTTGCTTCTATTAAAGCTGATAAGATACAATATTTAAACTCCTACTACAATCAACTAGACTCGATATACAGACAACGAAACTGTTCCTTGTAGTTGAACTGTAGCCTTTTTATCGCACAACAATTCTGCTTGCAAAACCTCTGGAACCTTTGCTTCAGAACTTGATTCACTTTTGTACTTGTGTGTCACAACTTTTAGCCGTAATACTTTGATTATTTATAGAGGTCGTTTGTTGAGTCCATGATACAATTCTGATCCAACTCTTCCCCGGTAGACAAGTTTGATTGTAACTCAACTTCCTTCCTCTATTCCTGTCCTAGCTGAAATCAACTTCTGTCTTTTCTATCAATTTGCAACCTTTTTGTATTAGGAGACATTATCTTAGTTCTTTGATATTTAGTAAGCACTAATATCACCTAGACTTGTACTATTTGTGATCCAACTGCTTCATACAGAAGTGTGTGCTATGATGGACCTGGTTCGACTGGACACCTGTTGTCAATCTTCAAAACCCATTTAGTGACATGGGCCAACAAACTCTTGATGCTCTTGTGTCACACTAAATCCATGGTGTTTAGAAGGTCGAATGTTGTTAATGATTCATTTGAATTGAGGGAAATTGTTAGTCCCAATTGATGCTAGAAGAGGTCACTTTAGGGCAGCTGAATTTTATTGGATATACTCTTAAGAGGTGGGTCTTATTTTGTTTGCTTGAGGACATGCAAAAGCTTAAGTTTGGGGGAGTTCATAACTAGGGATTATAGTTCATTTTACACTCTTTCTTACTTGAGTTTTGATTAAAAATGTATACAAAATAGTCCCAAAGGCTTACATGTTGTACTTGTTTGCAGGGTTTGATAAAAAAGGTGACAACTAGCCAAAACCAGCTCAAAAAGGAGTGAAACATGCACAAGTACCAAGAACAAGTCCAAGCACAGGGCAACATATCCACTGCGGCCGCATTCCATTTAGTGCGGTCCACAGTGAGGAGATTCAGAGAGGTACAAATTTGGAAACTCAAGCATTGCAGACGCAAAGCAGTTTGTGCAGACGTAGTAGCGTCACCGCGGCTGCAATCGAGTTTATGCGGTCCGCATTGAGGAGGTTCAGAGAGCTAGGAATTTGGAGGATTAATGCCAATGCGGTACGAGGTCCTTTTTGTGCGGACTGCGATTGAAGCCACCGCGGCCGCGGTGCATTTTATGCGGCCCGCGGTGGCCAAGTTCAGAGAGAAGAAGTTTGAAGCCAAAAAGCCTCACCGTGGCCGCACTCCATTTCTTGCGATCCGCTGTACCCTCGCAGGGTATTTTTGTCCAGAAAATTCGGCCTAGTATAAATACTTTCTTTTCCCATTTTTAGGCCAGCTTTTGTACTCTAACTTCGAGGGGAGCTCGTGAATGAATATATTGGACTATTTTGAGTAATTTTATAGTTGGTTTATCATTGAATCTTCAATTATTAGCTTGTAATTAAATCTTATGGGTTATTATTCATCTATTTCTTTGGTTTCTTTCATTATTATGAGTAGCTAGACTCATGAACTAGTGTTGTGGCTCAACCCTAGTGTGGGTATTTGATGGGTCTTTTGATTTAAGGCTTAGATGTTTAAGGTTAGTTGATGTTTGGACTGATTTGTGTTTTCCATGTTAAATTAGTGGTTGCAAACACTAATTTGTGCCTATTTGACTTGGATTCTTCTTGAGAAAGAGAATTTGAGTCTACGAAAATCAGTCCAACAAGGAATTGGGATGTAATTAAGAGATTGATAGTCCCAATTAAAGGATTAAACCTAGAGATTGTAATACCCGATTTGAGCCTATATTGATTGAAAACTTTTGACACCCAATTGGTCTCGATGGAGTCAATTAGGGAAAAGTCACTCAAGCTACCAATAGGTATAGAGTGAGTATTTCCATGCATTGGCTATATCACAATACCCAACATGACGTCTTTGCCTTAGGCTTTAGATCCCGTCAAGTATTCACCTAGGAGAAAGTCAAAACCCTAGTCCCTTTATCTATTGAGAAAACATCCAAAAAGATATTAGTTAACTAGTTCGTAATTTCAAATAGACTGAACCGTAGTTTAATTGTCAAACCATTTGGTGAGGAGTGCAATTAAAAGCATAACACACCACTAGATCACTTAGGAACTCAACTCCCATAATTGTAACTCCCTGTGGAATTCGATCCCGACCCTTCGGGTAAAAGATGCATTGACCCCCGTACTTGCTACTCTTTAGTGGTATAGGCGGGAGCCGATCATTGGGGATTGGGAGGATGCGAGCAAGCCAGTCAGATGTTAGTAAATTCCATGATTCAGTCATTGTGAACCTTCAAAGATTTATATATCTGTTGCGGGTGACCAAAGTTGATTTCGGGTCCATTAGTAGGCCTAGTATGGGTGTGTGTTCTGCACCGGGTCGAAATGGTTGACTCCAAATTTCTATTGTTGAGGGATGTACCATTTGACTATCATTGAGTTTATTCGTGTTCTGGAGTGATCTATGAGTTACCCTTCGGTGTTGCGAGGAGTTGTGATTGTTGGTTATAGGCACATATGGTGCGGTTCTAATTGGGCTTTATAGCTTGATTTTATTAAGGTAGGTAATTGGGTATTGTGGGATTGAGACATATTGGTTATGTTCTTTCTGATTTGTGTGGCATGTTATTGTCCGATTCCCACATGGTTATGGCAATGCACTGGGAGTACTTGATGTCGAATTGCGTATGGTTATTGATTTTGAGCAAGGTGGCTTGAAGTATCTCATGTAGACTAGCGTTTGGATGGGATCACGCATTGTAGCGGAGTTATGTGGAGGTATGATCCTTGGTGTTAGATTCGTGTGTTTTGATTTTACGATGTGTGACAGGCTCTTAGCATGGTGTTGTGATGGTAATTGTTTATGGCAGGATAGTCCTCTCGTGTGAATCGTTTCTATGATTTGAGTTCGTGGGATATTGCTATTGAGTGCACGAGTTGCACAGGTTTTGGCTTTGGATTATATTGATGCGTCATGTCATCAGAGTGGTCGTGTTGGACGAGAAGAGGTAATTGGGCCTAGAATGAATACTACCAGAGTTGACTACAACATGGTTGGAAGGATGATATCGGATGTTGGCTTAGAAGTCTACTATAGTTCCTATCGGAGAAAGGGGGAGCTCTATGGCTGGCTGATCGGACGAATGGTTGCTAGTTTCTATGTGTTTCTTCCATCATCGGCAATATATGAAAGTGTTAGAGAGAGGCATTGCTTGATAAGAGGTTATGTACCAGTATTGGGTTGTTTTGAGCAGCTATTATGGTTAGGAGTTATCGCTATGAGTGTTTGAGTCAAGCGGTATATTATGTGATTACATCTTGGGTTACGGATATAGATTGTTACAGCGTGTTCAACTTATTCAGTTTATAGTTGTGTATATTTGATCTTGTAATTTATTTCAGAAGTGGAAATTTGGTTCTAAGGTTTATGGGTTAGGTTGGATTTCAAAATTTCAATGGTGTTGTGCTATCGGACCTATATGGGATACAGTAACGTGGAATCACCCTCGGGTATGTGCATGGTAGGTTACACTGCAATTTTGGTGGTTTTGGAACAACTCTGGGGACGTTCGAGGACGAATGTATGTTTAAGTGGGGGAGAATGTAACGACCCGATCGTCCGTTCTGTGAGTTTAGCCCTGTTTCCCCTTTTCTGGTTTATCACATGTTGTATAACCTATTTATGTTATGCCGGGTCGGTTTGTTCGGGTTCGGAGCAGTCGTAGTGAGAAATGAGACACTTAGTCACTTAAGTTGGCCTAATGGTATAAAAAGTCAACCAGAAGTTGACTATTAGGTAAACGACCTCGGAATGTGGATTGTATGGCTCAAATAGCTTCGTTAGGTGCTTTGGGACTTGGGAGTGTGTTCGGAATATGGTTGTGAGGTCCGGAGTAGAATTAGCTATCAAGGTCAAAATGGAATTCCGGAAGTTGGAACAGGTTCGTAGTGTCATTTTGGATGTGTGTGAAAATTTTCAGGTCATTCGGACGAGGATTTGTTAGTTTCGGCATCGTTGGCGATTTTTGGAAGTTTGAAGATCCTTAGGGTTGAATCATGGGTTGATTTGATGTTTCAATGTTATTTTGGGTGTTCCGAGGGTTCGACTAAGTTCGGGTGGTCATTTATGACTTTTTCCTATTTTTTGTTGTGGTCCCGGGAGCCTCGGGATGAGTTCGGATAGCTAACGGGGAGTTTGAAAGTTGGAAAGTGCAGCTGAAGCGGCTGGTTCTATTGTAACCGTAGGTGCGAGACCGCAGAAGCGAGGAGAGGATCACAAATGCAGTTTTGGCTAGACTGGAGGAGGAGCCGCATATGCGGGAGAATGACCGCACCTACGAAGTCGCATGTGCGGTAGGTGGAGCGCGGGTGCGAGATTAGCCCACTTAATGATTTTCCACAGGTGCACACTTGGGACCGCATGTGTGAGTCCGCAGGTGCGAAGAAAGGAGCCGCAGGTGCGGTTTCCCTGGGCAGAAAGTATATAAAGTGGCCTTCACAAAATTTAGCCATTTTTCCACCATTCGTGTTCGGGTTTGGAGCTTTTGAAGAGAGAATTGAAGAGGGATTCGTGGGATAACACCCTGAGGTAAGGATTCTTAACTCACTACTCGATTATGATGATTTCTACCTGATTTTACATGAAATTTATGTGGATTTATGGTTAAAAGTGAGGGATTAGGGCTTGAGATTCTAGACTTTGAATCTGGGATTTGAGGGGCCATTTGAGGTCTGATTTTGATGTTATTGGTATGTATAGACTCGGGGAAGGATGAGGATTCTTGTTGTGTGATTTTTTATTGATTTATGAGACATGGGCCCGGGGTCGGGTTTGGCCAATTTCCGGATTTTCTTAATTTTAATAATTTTCGAATGTGTTTCGTCTCCCTAGCATACATTGATAATATTAATCTAGTTTTGGTTAGATTTGGAGCAATCAGAGGCCGATTCGAGGGGCAAGAGCATCGCGGATTAGTATTTGGACCGTTTTGAGGTAAGTAACGATTGTAAATCTAGACCTGATAGTATGAGACCCCGGTATTTCGTATTGTTTTGATAAATAAGGTGGCGCACATGATAGGTGACGGGCGTGTAGGCGTGCACCGGTAGGAATTGAGACTTGGTCCGTCCCATAGAGACTATTAAGTCGTGTATTTGATTTGAAATCATACGATAGTATGTGTTTTAGAGATTTATACCGTATTTTGGGTTGTATGCCATGTTTGGGGCCTTGTGCCGACCTGTTTAGACCCTCAAGGGTATTTTTACTACTATCCTTACACTATTTTGATAGAAAATATGAACTCAGTCATGCTTTATACTTGTTCACTGTTTATTACTATTTATCACCCTGTTTTAGAATATTGAAAGATAATTTGGCCGAGTCCCTGTGATTTGTGGTGAGTTGGGCTGAGTCCCTGTGATTTGTGATGAGTTGCCCGAGTGGCTTGTGAGGATGACTGAGTGAGGCCGAGAGCCAGACTTGTGAGGATATTTAGGGATCGGGATGCACGCCGCACTATATACATCTATATATAGACCGGGCTGCACGCCGCAGCGAGATATGTAGATCGGGTTGCACGCCGCATCGAGATATATATATATATATATATATATATATATATATATATATATATATATATATATATTGGATCGGGCTGTACGCCGTAGGGATATAGCGCTTGGGCTGTAGGAGCCCCTCTCGGAGTTTGTACACCCCTAGTGAGCGCAGTCGACCATTATGGATCCGGTTGCACGTCGCGGCGGGTTACTATCATGGATCGAGCTGCACGCCGCAGCAGGTTATCATATGGATTGGGCTGCACACCGCAACGGTTGTTATATGGTACCTGATGAGTGAGAGTGCCGAGTGTGAGCATTGACTTATGAGAGTAGATTCACGAGTGACCGAGAGGCTTGCCCGAGAGGCTTTATTTGTGAGTGACACTTTGCCCGAGTGGCTGATATTTTTATGAAACTACTATTTTCACTCTTTTTACACTGAGCCTCTAATGGAAACGTTGAGCAAATGTTTTATATGAGATATTAAACGGAAAACTAGAGTTTTATGAAATATTCGAGATGTGGATTTCTGACTCGATTAAAAATTACTTTCACTATTGCTTATTATATGGCTTTGCCTGATCTTTAAATGCTCGTCATTGTGCTCAAGTATTTAGTTATGATTGTTACTTACTGGGTTGGCGTACTCACGATACACCCTGCACCTTTTGTGCAGATTCAGGTACCGGGGCAGTGCGATAGTTGATCTAACCCATTTGGAGCATTGTTCGGATATTGTGAGGTAGCTGCTCGGCGTCCGCAGCCTACCTGTTCTCCTTCCTACTCCGTCAATTTACTGTACTTCCCAGATTTGTTGTAGTAAGGAATTTGTATAAGACTATATTAATTCTTAGATGCTCATGACGGTTGACTCCAGATGTTGCGGCTGTGTTTTAGACAACGTTGGCTATTATTATTGTTGAAATGCTTAAGAAATAGAATTATTATGAAAATATCAGATATTTTATGTATTAAATGGAAAACCATTATATTATTTTCAGTGAACTGGCTAGCCTAGTATCACGATAGGCATCATCACGGCCAGTTAGATTTGGAGTCGTGACAGGAGGTTCAATCGAAAATCAAAAATAGGTTCGAATACTAAACAAAAGAGGTTCTTGGGTGATCTGAATCTAAACCCAAAAATTAAGAAAACATGTCTGAGCAAAAAGATATGGGATTTCCTTCTCTGGCTGAAAAAGATCCAGACCTTACCAAGACCTTACCAAAACAAGTAAGGAACGATCTTGCTAAATTGCAAAATCCTACTGGAGAAGAAGGAAGGTTAGAAAAAGTATGGGTAAAACGCTCACAAGATTACTTACAAAGATACCACACCTGACAACTGGAAAAGAAAAGATAGGCGCAGGATGAATAATTAAAGACCACGAGGAAGAAGGTTCATTAATAGCCACGGACAATTAGACAAATATTTTCGAAAACAATTATTGAACCGAAAGAATCAGAAGGCATGAGCTCAAATGCTAAAGAACTAGAAACTATCATTGACTTCTAAAATATAAAGGTTTAGTTGGTCGAGACCCGACATCGAATTTAAAGGTAAGTTGATTGAATTTTTACGTGCTAACGCAAACTGCTTTGCTTGCCCCCATGCTAACATAACAGGTGTACCACCGGAGGTAATGGTTTATATGCTTAATATTGACCCACACTATAACCCGATCAAGAAAAAGAAGAAACCAGAGTCAAATAATAAAAGATAAAGTTACAAAACTTCGAAAGGTCGGTTTAGTCCATAAAGTCGAATCATTTGAACTCGCTAGCTAACAAAATCCTATCATTACTTTCTAAGGAGAAAGATGGTTGCTAGTATACCAAGTTGTCTCGGAGGTCTCGGTAAGTGAATCTTAATTCAAGAAGATATAGGTACACAATCTCCTATCTATTATAAAATACTCTTAGATACGAAAAATAGATATCTATGTTTTGTGAAAGTGGCATTAACAACAACTACCTTAGACCTAAGCTATTATTTTTAATGTCATCTAATTCCCACAGTCATTATATTTTCTTTACGCAATATTTTGCATAAGCACGAACTGTCTTGAAGGCTAGCTAAATGGGTAGTCGAACTTAGTGAATATGATCAGATTTATCAGCCATGTACGGTAATAAAATCACAAGTTTAGCATATTTCATAAGTAATCTTTGCTCAAACATATTACCCGAAGCTGAAAAGGATGTACACGTTATTTTAGGGATAATTATCAACCTTCTACCCAATTAGGTCCATAATTATTATAATCCCTGGTTACGGACAATGCTTAATGCATATATCTGGGAAATAGTTAGACAATTCATAAAAGTTATTTTATTACTACCAACAAAGCCGAGTATGAAGAATATGTTACATGGCTTGAATTAGCTCGGGGACTCAGAGAAAAAAAGTGGATTTAACGATGGATTCTTAACTCGTGATCAAATCCAAGAAAACTATGCAGCCCGAAAAAATCGATCTACATGTGCTAGTCTCGGATCTACTACTGATATCACATACTACAGAAACAACTACATGCTTTTGTTGAGAAATATCATTTATGAATCAAATAGTCTCGGGATCGAGTAATCCTTTATTTAGGCGATCCCTAATCTATCATCAACTAGAATAACATGAGGTAAGCTCGACTAATTAACTTTGGAATTGGCATATGAATTTATTGATTACTTGCAGAATGAGAAATTACCCAAAGACAAGCACGCTCTTGACAACTCTGAGTGCGTCTCACCACGTACTGCCTGTCGAAGGAGAATTGTATTTGATAATATTCAAGGGTCCCAAAGCTAAGATTCCACAACGACCCAGACAACCAGAATATATGATGCGAGATATTTATATAGAGAGCAGTGAAAATTACTCTGGTAATAGGTGCTTTAATTCGAAAACCCATTAAAGCCAGTATGACTAACTCAAATCAATATATGACATGATACTCGTAACATTTTGGAACCCTCGTAGTTCCCCGCAAGACTAAAAAATATTTGATAAAAAGAGCTCCGGTACCATCCCTATGTTAGAACTGGACCATTTGAAAGACCATCAATATCGAAACTAGCTATCCTACCGAGGACTATAGAACTGGGATTGTTATATTATGATTCCAGTATTTGAGTTCTCATACCTCAAAACTCTAACACTAGGGAGATTACATGTACTTGAAGATTAGTCAATTTGACCTTACATTATAAAAAGTAATACAAACAATCGATTGTATTGGGAGATAGAATTTCTAAGATCCGACATTATTTACCACCATCTCAACTCAATTATTTGCCTTGCTCATATCAAGCATAAACACTTCAAATAGTGTTAAATAAGCTCTTCAAAAATACATATTCTACACGTACATCAAAAGGATCGAGAACTCCATGTCAGAGTCAAGAATCCCACGAAAAGAAATTTAGAATTTTATATCCAAGTCAAGATAAATCTACGCAAATATGCCACCAGAATAAAGTTCTCTTTTAAAAAACACGTGACTTATATTTGGTCCAACAATGTCCATTCAAGTTAAATATATAAGTCTTTCTTAACCGCTGATTGTATTATGAATCGGATCGATTATCCCATATATATTAATAAAAATCTCAAATATTATTTCGGACATATGTCCCTCTCTACTTGAAAATATGTTCATATACTCCAATTTGAATTCAACATCCAATCAAATTAAATGTCTCTTCGGGATAAATCGAGATATACATTTATTCGGGACCAATATTCCCTTAGACTCAATATCTTACCGGGATCGATACTCCCGTAAATCTTAATAGGGTCAATACTCCCATAAATTCTATTGGGATTAATACTCCCTCAGACTAAAAGTCTATTCGGATCAACCGATCCAATTTTACGCTTAAGTGAAAATGAGACGTCCTCTTCATAATATATATATATATATATATATATTTCAACTCTATAAGATAAAATATGAGCACTCAAATAAATTCGTAAACTGCCAAGAAAAGTTAGTAGTCAGATAAATTTTCTACAGTACCAAATAATATCTAGACAAGCGTGATTATAGTACTTATATTTGCAGTACTTATATCTTTCTGAAATCAAAGAATTCTCTCTATCATCCGCCATGATAATGAAAATATCATCTAGCTTGGGATTACTCTGACTATCCTCGGAAAACTCTTTTCTCCCTTGTACATATTTTTCTTTGGAAGACGTGCAAGGACACTCTCCAGATAAATACCCATAGTACTTTTAATCTAAATTCAACCATTCAAATGGCTAACGGTCGGATGTCCCGATCGTAAAGTTAACCTGTGCATTAATTTCTGGACTTTATCAAAACTAGAAGTATAAATTTCCTGATTATTAACATCCCCGGTCTCTAAGGTTGTAAGGTTATAAAAGTTTTGGGTCAACTAAAAACCCGAGAGTCAAAACTCAAAGATTAAAACTTTCGGATGAACATTACAAATCCAAGATCAAGCTTTCTCTGGTAGTGATACTTTTTCAGCAAGAAACAATCATTGACGGAAAATAAATGACAGAGTTGTCATCTGAATTCCTAAGTTCTGCACTCTTTTTTCTTTCGTCCGGCTTTTGTCCCTCTTTGATTTTTTCGGCAATGTTTTTAATGAGGCAGAGGCAAGGGTGAAAGAAGATAAAATCTTCCACTTCCCAGTCACATCACAATGAGTAATCGAAAAGTGGGGGGACTATTTGTATTATTAAAAATAGACTCGCCATGTGAGTATTAAATGGCGACACATGTCAGCAAAATTTTGAGAAACGTAGAGAATGTCATGTAAAGATGATATATGAAACACCCGAGGGACCGAACATACTCATACCGTGCCTGTTAGCCTCGGAATTGATCATCAAAGAATAGGCCGGATCGGGTACGGTAGAATAGCTCATAATTATAAATAAGGAAGGATCAATTAATCCCGGATTATATGGGATTTATCATCATTATGCCATCAGTTACAAATCAATTATGTAACATACAATAAATACAATAATTAGTTGTAGCGGGTAGAACAAGGCAATCAATTATGAAATTGACTCAACAGGCACGAGATTGACTCAACATGCAAGATATTACAACATGCTGGGGATTGACTCAACAGGTACGGGATTGACTCATCAGTTGTAGAATTAACTCATCAGTTACGGAATTTTGGCATTTACACAGCTATTACAAGTCTTCCAAAAGTAACAGATGGATTGAATAAATGCTCATAATGGACCCATAATTCTAGGAGAATAGTTACTTAGATTTGGCCCTATAAATAGACACATTTTACCACCATTATAATAATCTAATTTCTTTCTTTACAATTGTATACGTTGTAATTCATAGCATCTTGCTCCCAAATTAGTCATAGTTCGACTCTTCAAGCTCTGATCGGCTCATCATCCTATCAAAGATCATCCAAGAAGAATTATTTTTTCTCTGCTTTACTTTTATATTATCTGTCATTAAATTTATTTTTCACTTCTCTATTATGTTGTATTAACAAAAATTTATATCCTTCGGATCGAATCGATTACTTGTGGCCCGTCATATAAAATTAATTACTTTGACCTTACAAATATTTTTTTGGTTAAACAACATGATTAATGATGATTGATGTAGCTAAACAGGGGAAAGACGCTGCCTAAGAATAGTATTACTAGTTGTGTAATGCTAGTACTAGTAATAGAAAGTGCATATTAATAGAGTTGGATGCATGAACATATCACTTGAAAATTTTACCATTCACCTTTTATATACTCTCGCAATAAATCATACTCATCCCTGGCTTCACCGTAGCTCAAATTCGTATAGTTGCATCCTATATTCGAAGAAGAGTAATTAGTTGTTGTCATTATCCCAATTTTTCTCCGAAGGATGTTGTGATGGCATCTAGTCTCTACGATTATGTAAGCCTAATAATTAACAACAGCTGAACAAATATATAATTATAAGTTACTGAAAACAGCAGCAACAACAACAACAACCCAGTAAAATCCCACAAGTGGGGTCTGGGGAGGATAGAGTGTACGCAGACCTTACCCCTAGCCACGGAGGGGTAGAGAGGTTGTTTCCGAAAGACCCTCGGCTCGAGAAAAAGAAAAATAAACAACAGAATCTCACAAATACCCACCCCAAAACCGGTGGAACTGAGTCATAAGCACTATAGAATGCGGCTAGAGTACCACTACATCACTGCCCGAAAGAAAATACAACAGTAATGAAAATAAGGGAAGGTGACTCTGAGGCCTGCGGATGCGGAGCATGCATACCTTGAAGTCTCCGGCAAAAGCACCTAGTAGGGAATCTCTATCTACCGGCACAAGCGGTTGTACCTGGATCTGCACAAAAAAATGTGCAGAAGCATAGTATGAATATACAATAACGATACCAAGTAAGTATCAAACCTAATCTCAGTAGCGTAGTGACGAGGCCAGGTCAAGACTCCTACTAGGATATGAAATATACAATATAAAAATGTAATGCAGATAGATAATGGAAGTGAAAAATAACTATTGCGGAACAAGATAATAGCAAGAGCTAGTATCGGAAGATAACAATAATAACAACACAAAAGAGGCCTACAATGATCATATACAGAATACAACTGCTAGAATAATAAGGAATAAAGCAACAAGAAATATTCCTTCCACAACACTTTGCAACATGAAGCAAACAACAAGAAACACAATGAGGTATCGCCTCGTGTATAATGAAATCAAACCGAGGTACCGCCTCGTATAATCAAAATAACAACCAAGGTACCGCCTCGTATTCAAATTTTTCAATTTCAATCACAATCTTTCCTTATGTCGTCGTGTGAGCCTTACATTTGAAAATAGGTTTGAAAACAGTTTTCTCAAAATAGCTAAACGCACTTTAGCCCACCTTATGACGCTGCGTGGCTTCACGTAGTTCCCCTATAAGTAATCGCGTACATAAATCCTACCTTATATCGCCGCATGTACATCAATCCAAGCCTTATATCGTCGCATGCACATCAATATCATATCACAATAACAACTCGCACCACAAGTGTCCACATATCACAACTTACCAACAATAACAATATCAATATTTTTACAACAATAACTCATGGCTCCACCACAATGTATACAAAAATATCAACAATAATAATTTATGGAAAATGCTCAATCAGATATATGTTCCAAGAATGACCAACACCGCCTCAGCATATTAATGACTTTCACAAATTCAACATCAAGTAAATCACCAATGAGAAAATAATGCATAACCACAATATTAGATAAGACCGGCTCCCAATAAAGAAAACAATCTTCAACAATGAATCTCAAATAGTGGAAGTCAATAAGTAAATTAAGGGGCAACATGAACAATTAAATTGAACAATGATAATTAACAATGAAGAGATAACATGTAACAATAAAAGGGACAACAAGTTTAACCTAAGCATGGGAGTAATTAGCAAGTAGGATGTAGAACAAATACTAAAACAAGTAAACTAAGGATAGTATAACAAAGGATGTTTCGACTATGAGAATTTAGAACATAATATGGCATGTAAGTTAAAGCATGGATATAGTCTAAGTAGCCTAAATCGGTCAAATACTATGTACAACATGTGTACCCACTCGTCACCTTGCATATACGGATTTCACTTAGCACAATAAAATCAAACAATACCAATCCTAAGGGGTAGTTCCCCCACACGAAGTTAGGCAAAACACTTACTTCAACTAGCCCAATTCAACACTCGGAAATAGCTTTCCCCTTAAATTCTGCCTCCACACGGCTCAAATCTAACCAAAACCGATTCAATATCATCAAATAATGCTAGAGAATTCAATTGCAATAGATAAAGTTAAGATTTTTATACTTTCCAAAAAAGTCAACAAAAGTCAACTCGGGACCCCGCCCGGTCAAAACCCGGGTCCAATGGTATATTCCGTCTACCCATGAACCCACGAGTTCATATATGTGATTAGTTTCAAAATCCGAGTCCAAATAGACTCTCAAAACTCAATTTCTTATTTTTCAAAAACTTAGTAAAGTTTCACCAATTTCTACTTTGATTGACATAATTTTGGTGTTAGAATCTAAGATTCGTTGATGAAATATGATTAGAAATAAATTAGAATCACTTACCCAAGGTTTGTAGGTGGAAATCCCCTCTCTAAATCACCTCCCAGCGAGTCTAGGGTTCAAAATGAGAGAATAACTCAAAAATCCCATCTCCCAGTTATTTGATCAGTTGCAGATGTCGCAATTGCGGCACTGAAGGCTTGGAGAACTCTTCGCAAATGCGTAGATGGAATCGCATTTGCGACCCCTGTTGCCCTCGAAGTTGCGACAGAATCATCGCAATTGCGAACTAGCCCATTCGAGAAGGCCTTCGCAAATGCGAGACCTGAGGCCTGTGCAGAAACCCAGCAACCTTAAGTTCCAACAACACTCCGCTAAGTGTCCGAAACTTACCCGAGCCCTCAGAGCTCCAAACCAAACATCCACACAAGTTTATAAACATCATAAAAACTCGCTCCCGCCGTCAAAACACAAAAATAACATCTAAAACTACGAATTGAACTCTAAAACGCATGATTTTCAAATAGATATTAAAGAACTTCTAAATTTCAACTAAATGTCTGAATCCTATCAAATTAACCCCAAACGAAGCCAAATTTTGCAAACAAGTTCTAAATGCCATAACTGACATATTCCAATCCCAAAATCAAATTTCGAGTTCAATAGCTAAAAATAGATCAACGGTCAAACTTTTCAACTAAAATTGCCAAATTTTGGGAAATGTTAGAATTCTGTATTTGTAAAACAATTCTGGAAATAATAAAATAACATAAACAACAATGTAAACATAATGAAAAATTAATCCGAGCCCACTGAATTCACAGTGTTTCCGTAAGGAATTTAATCCCCTCCTAGTACCCAAGGTTATGGATTATTTCTTCCCAGGATAGAACGAATTTCACACTGGTGTAGTGGTACTTCAAACCCCAGTGTTTCAGCGAACTCAAAGTTTGCTAGCAAATCACACTTACTTGCTTTCTTTGAAGATGAAAGTATGCAGAAAGAAGGAGGATACTCAGAAATTAGTATGTAAAATCTGAGAGAATGGACTTGTATTTATAGCCAAAGTTGGGCTGGAAATCTGAAGAGGTGCAACTCT
>ML267788.1:724-19544 GCA_005239495.1 Nicotiana undulata
CATTGCGATCGCGGGAATGGGAATGCGATCGCGGAGAGTCTGCTTCACATGCACTGCTTCACATGCACTGCGATCGCATAGCCCAAGGACCCCACCTTGCGCGATCGCGAACTAGACCCTGCGATCGCGTAGAGTACCTAGCCAGCCCCTGCCCAGACATCCTATACCTCTATGCGATCGCGAACAGTGCTATGCGATCGCATAGAGGAACTGACCTCCCCCTTCACCTATCTCTATGCGATCGCAGATAGACCTACGCGATCGCATAGAGCAAAACCTGAAACACCAGCAACACCAACTTACACCAGATTTTTGACTCCTTAACACCCCGTTAGCTACCCGGAACTCACCCGAGCCCTCGAGTCTCAAAACCAAAGACACACACGTCACCCAATACATCCTACGGACTTATTCAAGCTTTTAAATCGCCCAAAATATCACCAAAAACAAGGAATCAAACCTTAAAACTCATAGAATTTTTCCAAACTTCATAAACTTCAAAATTTCTCATTTTTAATCCGAATCACGTCATTTCAAGTTTGTTTTACACCAAATTTCATTGATAAGTCACATAACATATAATAAACTTGTTCCGAGCTTCGGAACCATAATACGGGCCCGGTAACACGGTTTTCACATAATTATTCATTTTCAAAATCCTTTATTACTTTCAGGAAACAATTTTCTTTAGAAATTTATTTCTCGGGCTTGGGACCTCGGAATTCGATTCCGGGCATATGCCCAAGTCCCATATTTTCCTACGGACCCTCCGGGACCGTCGAATCACGGGTCCGGGTCCGTTTACCAAAAATGTTGACCAAAATGAACAATATTCATTTATTAATTATCAAAACTCATTTTTATCTAACTTTCACATAATAGCTTCCCGGCTACACACCCGGGTTGCGCACGCATACCGAGGTCAGACTAACGAAGGCTCTTGGAGCCTCGGAACACAGATATAGCTTAAATTACGTAAGATGACCTTTTGGGTCATCACACTCCAGAAGAAGGACAATCAGTTCATATTGATTATGAAGAACTTACAAGGGCAATGCAAAACCTTAGAATTTAGTACTTGTCAAATTTAGTACTTGGTTGTAACTTGTAAGTTGTAAGAGTTGAATTTTAAAAATTGAAAATTGAAATACATGTTGCACTTGCAATTTATAAGTGCAATTATTTCCATAATCATTGTTATCTTTATATATTTTACTTTATATTTTATTTAAATTACAATTCGTTTACAAAAAATTAAAAAAAAATTTGAAATACTTGTAACTCGGCCTGGCCCGGCCCCTTAAACCCCTACCCGTACGGGTTACTTTTTATCCGGATAAACTCGAACCCGTTAAACCCATTAACAATTAACCGTAACCGACCTGGTCCCATAACCTGTACGGTTCAAAAAAATACTACCCGGCCCGGCCCACCCGTTAGACACCCTTAATAGTGAGTAAGCCACCCAAAATTCACCTAACCTTGCCATTTTGCAATATAATTCATGAGTCACTACTTGTAGTGATGGGGTGCCACGTAATGGTTATAAGACTTACCCAAAAATCATCCACTTAATTCCTTAATTAATTCATTAATTGTCACTAATTTAATAATTAACAGACTTACCCAAAATCATTCACTTAATTCCTTAATCAATTCATTAATCCCCACTAATTTAATTATTAACGAATTACTCATATAATTAAGAATTATCTCAAATTACATAAAAAGCTACTCACTTTTAATACACTTTATACACCTTACTATTATGGCCGTGTGGTACATTGTATGGTACTAGTTTATAAATATCGGGTACTTTAGCTCGGGCCGTATTTTATCCTCAAATATCAAACTTCGACGAAATTTATTTTCTTTGATATGCTTACCCTTTCACTTTCATGAATTTACTTATCACTTGTTTGAAGTAGCATAATGCTTATAATGTCCAAATAATCATATCCTTGAACTTGTAAATTATCTTTCGACAAATTCAACGTACAATACTATATGGTGTATCATCGTCGTAATTTAATATTGCAGAGCGTAACATCATAGTAATATTATACTGCGAGGCGTAACATCATCGTAATATATCACTACGGGGCATAACATCATCGTAATATAATACTGCAAAGCGTAACATAATCGTAATATATTACTGCATGGCATAACAGAAATAGTGTTTTAAAACTGAAAGAACTAATATCATGTTACCTTGTGTGATTTTAAGTTAGAAACCCGTCGTTTATTTCGATACTTACCATTTTCTACTAGTTGCCATATTTTACTTCAACTGATTTCTCAACCTTCTTAACCCGTTCGAGGTTTTTATTTTACTTACAAAGGAATTGTTATTATGTTTTTGACTTAATAAACTCTATATTAAATGCAATAGTTATTCGATGTTGAATTTTATTTGAAAATGTTATTTTACTCACTCAATTGATTTCTAAAACCAAAACTCATATTTCTCACTGATTTCGTATTTGGTCTAGAAATTGTAAATTTACTTTAGGTTATATAAGCAAAATCCCTCGAACATCTTAATTAGCAATTGACACGGATATTATGTACAAAATGACACGTGAATTTTGTCGTGAAAAGTGAGATGGAAAGATGTGGGCACAAGATGACGTGTGTGTTAAAGAGTTGGAAATTGTGGTTTATGGTATGAGATTACGAGAAATGGAATTATTGAAATCGTGTATTAGAAACACTTTATTTGGTTGAGTTGACATTGTTTTCCCTGCTTGAGCACATTTACACTTATCTGTATCCCAATAGGTTGCTGTCTAATTACTTTGTTATTTCTCGTCGCCACTTGTGTTTTTTCCTTATCGTCATTACTGTTTGAAATTTGATTTATTCCTGCAATTTACATTACTTTGATATCCATATGTTGTTAGCTCTATGTCATATCCTGCTCAGGTTTAGATGTTCAGTGAGTGTTTTGACCTGACCTCGTCCCCACTCTACCGAGGTTAGACTTGATACTTACTGGGTATCATCGTGAAGTACCCATACTACACTTCTGCACATCTTTTTGTGCAGAACCAGCTACTTTAGATCGAGTTGGTTTTGAGATTTATGCTTCGTGTGGCTGGAGACTTCAAGGTGCATCTGCTGAGCACTCGCGAGCTCCGAAGTCACCTTCTATTGTATTTATTTTCGTTGTTTACTTTTATTCTGGAACAATGATGTATTTATTATGTATAACTACTTCTGGAAAGGCTTATGACTTGTACTATCGGTTTTGAAAATTGTAAGTTTTATAGAGAATTCAATATCTAAAGTTGTTAGACGCTATTTATTATTGTTACTCAATATAGTCCCTAAGACTAGGTGCCATCATGACTCTTTCAGAGGAAAAAATTGGGTCGTGACAAAGAACTACAACACAAACGAGCTAATTAAATCCGTAAAAAAGATTTTGAAAAGATTTGAATATAAAAATAAGGAAAGATTTTAAATATAGAATAGCTAAAAAGTTCATAGTTGAAGGAAGCAAATGTGTGCTTTCTACACAAATATGGTTCATATTGTCTGCTTTAGTGCTTTCTCCACAAATTAGTTCAATTTGATTTTATTGGTTTTGAACGAAGCAATTGAAGACCATATATCGAGCTATCAAGTGGTAGGTGAATTACTTGTGAGTTATATTGTTTCTGTTCTTCTGCGTATCTTACTAATTTAATAAACAAAATTCTTAGGGACGAAGAGTCCTATAAAAAATATAAGCTGAGCAAATTGATTATGTCCTTTCCTAAAACTTCTAGGAATTAAGTTGCCTATTACATGTTGAATACAAAGATTACTATCACTATTAGAGGCACTATTGTTCTAACAATAGTCTTATATTGGAAAAAATTGTTGAAAGGTTTTTATGAGATTCATCTATTGGATTATGCCTTGGTTTCTATGAAATTTATAATTTATGCATAGAATGTGTGCGACTGACAAGCAAGCATTGTAAAAAAATCAACATCAAAATATAGATATACTTTCATTATTGACCCTTTGAATTGAACGTCAAGGATATTTTTATAGGGTGTGTCTTGTATAACGGAAAATCCGTAGAAAATATTTTTTAAGAAAATGTTTTTTCGAAAAATAAGTTGTAATCTTATTCATTTTTTGGTGTTTCGTATGCAAATTAAGTAAAATATTTTTTCAAGAGTATTCATAAATAATTTTGATACAATAAACATGAAGCCATAAACTTTCGAACTAACAACCTTCCGAACCCACAAATTTCATAAACTTCTTAATCGCAAAATTTTCGAAATCGCAAAATTTTCGAAATCGCAAAATTTCGAACCCGTAAATTTCGAAAGACATAAACCTCTGAACTCATAACTTTGGAACTTGTAAATTTTGAACCTGTAAACCGAAAGATAAAAAAAAAGTAAAACTGAAAATATATTAAAAAAAATATTTTTCCCGAGGAGGGGGAGGGATGAGGGAGGGAGGTTGGGCAGGGGGCTGGGGCATGGGTGCAGAAAAAAAAAGAAATTTAAAAATTACAAACAAAGTAAAAAAAAATATTTGTGCGGGAGGGGGGGAGGGGGGTGTAGAAAAACAAAAAATAGAAATTTAAAATTATAAAAAAAAAGAATTTTTTTTTTGCGGGGTGGGGTAGTAGGCTGGGTAGTGACGGAGAAAATTTGGAAAGAGGGCATGAGCTGGGGTTAGGTTGGTGGGCGCGGTGGTGTGGTGTGGGTTGGTGAGGATATGAAAATAGGGTGGGGAAGCTTGAAGGAGTTTTGAAAAATATTTTCCCTTCTCTTGATAGGGAAAATATTTTCCTCTAATTGGAGGAAAATGTATTGACGAGAAAAATATTTTTCAAAACATTTAAGCTAACCAAATATGAGAAAAATGAAAAATATTTTTTGAAAAATATTTTCCATCAAACACACTCACAATTTTTTAAGTTTAAACTTATTAAATTGAGGTACACGCATTTTGCACATATCTTAAACAATATTAAAAGTATGACGCCCCTTACCGAAATACCGTTCGTCGTTTTACTCTTTAAAAATATATTTTATATGGAATAAAACTGTCAGTAATTAGTTTCTCAATATTTAAAACTTTTAAATAAACTAAATTATAATTATCAAATAATTTATATATAAAATATGTAAGAATTCCTTATATTTATGACTGTAAATGAGTACTATTATTTCCCCAACTTTAGTTCTCGTAAAATGTGTAAAAATATCAATGATAAAATCAGATTATTTTTCAAGTTTGGCTCTTCTAGAAGTAGTAAACATATCAACCATGACTGTATACGAAGCAAACTTTTCATAGATAAAAGGTATAAAATTTTATACGTGAATAATGGTAAATCCTTAGAAAATTATTCCTTTTTCAAAATCACCTTAAAATTTTGTTAAATATTTTCCTCTTGAACTATACTAGGATTAATTAAATTTCATAATCAATTGATATTTTAATTATCAAATATAAACTCTTATGTTTGAACAATGTAACATAACTTTAATTCCTTTCAAGTTACATTCCAACTATATATATGAACTATAATATATTTTTAGATTACATTTGAACTATTTTTCTACACAACTAATATTTTTCTATTCGATACTTAAAAGAATTTGAAATTAAATTAGTAATTAGAATAAATGGCTAAGAAAATGTTTTAAAAAGCGAGAGACAAAGAAATCAAGAAAATAGCTGGCAAGAGTCAATAATACTAATGTGTAACGACCCGACTGGTCGTTTGAGGCCTTGAGTAACTTCGTTTTAGGTATTATAACTTGTACATGTGATCGGAATTGAATTTCGGGAAGTTCGGAGTTGACTTGGAAAGAAAATTCTAATTTCTGAAGCTTTAAGTTGGAGGAATTGACTAAGGTTTGACTTTTGAGTAAACGACCTTGGAATCGGGATTTGAAGGTTCCAACAGGTTCTTATGATGATTTTGGATTTGGGTGCATGTCCGGATCGGGGTTTGGATGACCCGTGAGCGTTTCAGCGCCTATCGTGGAAAATTGGCATTTTGTAAGAATTTCATAAATTTGGGTTGAAGTGTATTTTAATGTTATCGATGTCCATTTGAAATTCTGAGCCTGAGAATAGCTCCATATGGTGATTCTGATCTTAGGAGCGCATTCAGATGTGGATTTGGAGGTTCGTAGGTCATTTTTGGGTCATTTGGCAAAAGTTGGAGGTTATCAGGGTCGGATTCTGATTCCAAAGTTGGAATAGGTCCATAATGTCAAATGTGACATGTATGCAAAATTTGAGGTCAATCAGATGTGTTTGATAGGTTTCGACATCAGATGTGGAAGTTAGAAGTTCAATAGTCCATTAGGCTTGAATCGATGCACAATTCGTAGTTTTGATGTTATTTCATATGATTTGAGGCTTCGAGCAGGTCCGTGTTATGTTATGGAGTGGGTCGATGTGATTGGACAGGGTCCCGAGGGCCTCATGTGTGTTTCAGATGTGTTTGAGTTGTAGCGCGCTCTTATTTGATGTTTCAACGTCGTTTCTTTGGACATAAAGGGTAAAATATTCATATAATGACCTTTTATTTATTATTTTATTGAACCATAATATCTGTATCGTAATGACGAAGTCGTAGAAACAAGAATCACCGAATTCTGATATTGTATGAGAGAATTATGCCCATTTCCATGTCGTGAAAGATTGCTGGTTTCTGGTGCGGACTTTGTTCTTCACGAACGCGAGGGAGGTCCCGCGAACGCTAATAAGGAAGTTTGGGTTGCCCAGTAAACGCGAAGAATTGCTCTCGTGAAGGTTTTCCCGCGAACGCGAAGAAGAAAAATTGCCTGGACAATGTTTTAAATCGAGAATTTAGTATTTTGGGCATATTTTGAGTTCTAGAGCTCCGTTTGAGGTGATTTTCGCGGTGTTGTTCTCGTATCAACAAGGGGTAAATATATGACCTTTATTTTGATGTTTCTCAATGATTATTTTTGTTGGTTATTATTTTTATCCGTGTTTGGATTGTAGAAATTGAGATTTTGAGGCCCAAAGTTGAGAAATGGTAAATCCTTGATTTGAGGGGCGATTCATGGACGAACTTTGATGATTTTCTGGATATAGACCATATTAGTTATGGGTAATATGTATTTTCAATAATTTTTGGAATCCGAGCACGTGGGCCCGAGGATTGACTTTATTGACTTTTCGAGCGGAGTTGGGAATTGTTATTAATTGATTTATTATGAGTATTAGAGTATATTTTTATTGTTTTCACATTGGTTGACTAGTTTTGGAGCAACGAGAACTGGTTTGAGGTGTTAGAGCGGCGTTGGAGACGGTTATGAAAGTTCGGAGCGAGGTAAATCTCCTTTCTAACTCTATGAGGGGAAAATTACCCCTAGGTGTTGTAATTGATATGTGTTAGTTGTTACGGGGGCTACGTACACACGAGGTGATGAGAGTTCGTACATAGCTACATACATGTTATTTTCTGGGTGACTCAGGTTCACGCCATGCTATAACTGTACTATTTTGGTTATCTCTTGCTTATTAAATTCTTTTACTTCGCATTACTACTTGAGACTAGACAGACGTAGAGTGATAGACTTGCTATAATATAGATTTGACGAGTTTCATGATTAGCCGCAGAATAATTGTACTCCTCTTACGAATTTCTCCCGCGTTATGCGTTTTCATCGAAAGGTTCCCTCAAAGCTCATTATAACTCACATGTTTCTTATGAGTAGTCTCAAAGACCCGTCAAAACTTCTTATTCTAATGGGATCGGGACGTTCGCCTCGACAAGATAGATACATCTATGGTTCATGTCGTTCGACCCTCGGCAGTGCACAAATTATGATGGGATTGAGTTGTTTGCCTCGGCAGGATTATGTACCATACTCTGATTGGGAGTGGGTTGTTCATCTCGGTAGTATAATAGATGTATATATGATTTGTGTCGTTCGACCCTCGACAATGCATAGATTATGAGGGGATCAGACAGTACGCCTCGGCATATCTATAAAATACTCTCATGGAAATCGTGTGTAACATCTAACAAGAAGTCAATGTATCTATGAGTCTTCCTGATTTGAATTATGACAACCTATCTGATGAGGTCATATATATATATATATGCTCCGATTGAGGAGGTAATTTCTAATTGAGAGCTTGAGTCTATTGTGGAGTGGAGGATCGTATCACATATTTATTGTCACGACCAAAATTCCCAACCCTCGGGATCCTGATGACGCCTAACACCACACTTGCTAAGAAAGCCAATGTTAGAATTTGATTAACTACTTTGCATTATTTATCCATTTAGACATAATAAAATAATCTAAAGCAAACTGAATCTATTGATTTTTTATGAATAATTCCAAAGATAAAATAATAAATAATTAAATAAACGAACCACAAACTAATTATATAAATAACTCTAAGACTACCCGGGGTCTGGTGTCACAATTCATGAACTACTAAAGAATACTACAAATAATGGGCTGAAAGAAATAATATAACTTTTTTGAAAAATATAAAAAAAAACAGTGTTTATGAAAATAGGAGAAGACTCTCGGGATCAGCGAACGCCGGCATATATACCTCGTGTCTCCAAATAACTGAATAGCCGCTCTAAATATCTCTAATGTTGGTCGATACCTGGATCTGCGCAAAAGAGTGCAGAGTGTAGTATTAGTACAACCGACCCCATGTACTGAGTAAGTGCCGAGCCTAACCTCGACGAAGTAGTGATGAGGCTACGGCAGGGCATTAACAACATATAACATGTGACAATAATATATACAATAACGTAATAAAACAATTCTACACGAACAAGAAAAATATAGCTGAGACAATAATTATAAAGCAAGAATAAAATCTAACAAATAATTAAGTACTGCAGCAACAATGAAGTAACTAAGCCGCCTCTTCCAGGTCTCAACTATAACCAATACTCAAGTAAATCTTCAAGTTTCCAAACTTTACTTTAAAATAATCACATGTACGAAATATAAGAAAAACTGTAGTGTAAAACAAGAATTTCCAAATCATTTAAAGTTTAAAAATAAGTAAAACATCATTATTCCCCATTTTTCACTGTCTTGTTGCGGCGTGCAACCCGATCCCACCTATTCACAATATCATAATCAATGTATTCACCTGTATCACAATCAATTATCCACCCTTATCACATCAATTATCCACCCTTATCACACCAATTATCCACCCTTATCATACCAAATATCCACTCTTATCACACAAATTATCCACCCTTATCACACCAAGTATGCACCCTTATCACACCGAATTTTGATTCAAATATTTCAAACAAAAAATAGTATAGCCTGTAAGCTTTAAATAATAGCATCCCACAATAATATAAGCTCGAATATATGTAATCACCGGAATATTGTCAACACAACTCAGTCTTTACGTACCATGATAGGATTAAGAGAACAACTAACACTTTCAACAACAAATATAAATAATCGAATGAAATCAATTAGTCCCGTAAACCTCCAAAATCATAAAACAGTTAAACTGAAATTCTCATAACTTCCTCAATATTATAAAAAATGAAACCAACAAGAACACAAATATATATATATATATATATATATGCCTCGTAGAAGAAATGCCAAACTACTCAATCATTTGTATCACAAGGGAACCATTTAAACAACCAATACTCTTTCCAAAAATAATTATAGCAACATTTAACAACAACGAAATAAGGTCAAGTAATCGTAGAAACATTAATAAACATAGAATAATTAAGCCAAGGATTAATTAACTTGGGAACGGGAAAGGGATCATGCTTATCAGAAAAATTGGGGGGTGCATAGACTCGTCACCTCACCTATGCACCACGCCCATGCATTTTACATAGAAAACAAGTGGGGATTCCTATACCCTCAAGTCAAAGTTTGACCAAACACTTACCTCAATTTCATAGGCCACTCACTGCTCAATTACTGTTTTTCCTTTTGAATTCACCTCTAACTTGCTCGAATCTAATCATAATTAACTCAATATCATCAATCTATGCTAAAGGAACTAACTTTATTGAAAATTACAATATTTCCTAAGTTTTCTCAAAAAAAGTAAAAACCCGACCTCGGGCCTACTTGGCCTAAACTCGGGGTTCGGACCAAATTACGTTTACTCATTTACCCACGAACTCAAATATACAATTAATTTCAAATCCGACCTCAATTCGAGGTAAAGATTCGATTTTTACAAAATTCTCTAATTCTACCCAAACCCTCAATTTTTACAATGAAAATTCTTAGTTTTTGATTTAAAAGTGATGAAAAACAATAAGTAATTGAAAGAGTAAACTTTAGAATTGATTACCTATGACTTGGGGATTATATTTGGTGAAGAAATTCATTCCTAAGGCTGTGGCGTTCGAAAATTTGAAGAAGAAGAAGAAGTCTGCACGTTATATATATATATTTCTGTAAGCTATTCTGCCTTGTTTCTCGTGCCAAACGATCCCGAAACTCATTTTTATGTGTCCAATAGATTCCATGTGAAATTTTAGTCAAGTTAGGCTTTTGAATCACTCAATTTGACCTTATAATTAAGGAGATATGTAGGTTTTAATATTTGCAAATAGTGCGAATTTTTAATACGCCGTCAATGGCAATTTCGTATTTAACCTGAAACAAATCTGGCAACCTTAGTAAAATGACCATAAAATTCTCATACGATGTCCAAATTTGATGATTCTTTTTGCTAAGGGTCTATAATTACGATACAGATGTAATACTTCATTCAAAATAGAAATCGGATCTCATTTATTCAATATGATATCATTTATGCTTGAAGAAACGACATCGAAGCATAAGAAAGAACGGGCGCAACACAACCCAAACCTATTTGAAACTCACCCGAGCCCTCGGGTGTAACGACCAGGACGGTTGTTACGTAGAACGTGCATTATTTTCATTGTTTCTGCCTTGTCGTAGCTTAGATGGACTGTTCATGATATGTTAGAATAGATTAGCTCGGGTTCGGAGTGATCATAGAAGGAAATTAGACACTTAGTCTCTAAAAATAGCCTTAGAGTTGGAAAAGTAAACCTACAGTTGACTTATTGGTAAATGACCCCGAAATGCGGATTTTATGGCTCGGATAGCTTCGTTAGGTGATTTGGGACTTAGGAGTGTGTTCGGAATATTTTTGTGAAGTCCGGTGTAGGATTAGGCTTGAATTGGCAGAATTTAGTTTTTGGCGATTTCCGGTCGGTAGTGGAAAATAGGCTATCGGGGTCGGAATGGAATTCCGATAGTTGGAACATGTTTGTATAGTCATTTTGGATATGTCTGCAAAATTTCAGGTCAATCGAAGTTTTTCTGGGTAGTTTCGGCATCGTTGGTGGAATTTAGAAATTTCAATGTTCATAAGCTTGAAGTCAAGGAATTTTGGAGTTTTGATGTTGTTAATGATGTTTCGAAGGCTCGACTAAGTTTGAATGATCATTTAGGATGTATTTGTATGTTTGGTTGAGGTCCCGAGGGCCTCGGGTGTATTTTGGGTGGGCAACGGACCAACGTTTGGCTTAAAGACTTGGCAAAATTTTCTGGTATTTTTTCATCTGGTTTTCTCTTTCGCGATTGCATAAGTAGTCCTGTGATCGCGTAGGCTTAGGAAGGTGGGGGTCGAAGTTTGTTCTTCGCGATCGCAGTAGATGGGTCGCGATCGCATGGGTTGAGTAGGTTGTTCAGTGCGATCGCGTGAGGGAGTCTAATAACCGGACTTAGAACCTTTAAAGTTAGGTGGCTGGTATTGTTCCACGACAGGCATTATCATGACTCCGAAATTTGGGTCGTGACAAGTTGGTATAAGAGCTCTAGGTTGAATAGGTCTCACCAGTCATGAGCAGGTTTAGTAGAGTCTTGCGGATCGGTACGGAGACGTCTATACATATCTTCGAGAGGCTACAGAACCCTTAGGAAAGTTCCACATCTTTGAATTCTGTCGTGCGACTCTGTTGAACTCGGGAACTAAACTTCTGTTGCTTTCACTCTCTCACAGATGGTGAGGACTCGTGCTACCGACAGCAGTGACCAGGCACTGGCAGGACTAGCCAGAGGTCGAGGCCATTGCAGAGGGAGGGGTGCAGCCCGCACAGTAGTCGGGGAAACACCTGTGGACCCTCCCGTTGCTCAAGATCATGTCCCCGTAGCTGAGATTCCAGCGCGGCAGGCTCAGGTACCAGCAATGCCCATAGTGATTTCGGGTCTTCAAGAGACCCTAGCTCAGATTTTGACGGTGTGCACCAGCTTGGCACAGGTAGTTGCGATGTCCACTACTGCTATGACTTCTCAGGTCGGGGGAGGCATTTAGACTCCAGCTGCCTGGACACCTGAGCAGGTCACCCAGGGACTTCAGACACCTAGGGCAGTTCCAGTGCAGCCTATTGCTCCGGTACATGATTATGTGGTCCCAGATTTAGCTGATGATGAGCAACATAGGTTGGAGAGGTTCAGTAGACTCCAGCCTCCGACTTTTAGTGGTATAGAGGGCGAGGATGCCCAGTCCTTCTTGGATAAGTGTCAGAGGATACTACGCACAACAGGGATACTAGAGGCTAGCGGAGTCCCATTTACTACTTTCCAGTTCTTAGGAGCTGCACTTGCTTGGTGGGAGGCCTATGAGAGGCGTAGACCCGTTGATGCAGCGCCCCTTACATAGCACCAGTTCTCCATTCTCTTTTTAGAGAAGTATATACCACAATCACGCAGAGAGGAGCTGCGCAGAGAGTTCGAGCAGTTGCGTCAGGGAGACATGAAAATGATGCAGTATGAGATGAGGTTCTCTGAGTTATCCCGTCATGCCATCTGGCAAGTTCCCACAGACCGAGAGAGGATCCGGAGGTTTGTTGACGGTCTTACTTATTAGTTACGGATCTTTCTGACCAGGGAGAGGGTATCTGGGGCTTCTTTTGAGGAGGTAGTTGACATAGCCAGGGAGATTGAGTCTGTGCGCTGCCAGGAGCGTGTTGAGAGGGAGGCCAAGAGGACTCGAGGATCCGGTAGTTATGGTGGTGGTCACTCGAGGGGTCAGTGTCAGTACATCAAAGGTCGTCCATTCAGACCTCCTTAGCCAGCTCGTTCAGTTTACAACGGTACTTCATCAGGACACGGTCCCCGTAGTTCTCATCCGGGCCGTTCATTATTCAGTGCACTTCCAGCCCAGAGCTCATCCATGCCACAGTCAGTTCAGGGTTCTTCAACACATGGCTCTTCTAGCAGCTACTCTGGTTCCAAGGGTTCTCGTCAGACCCCACCGTTTTTTGCTGAGAGGGGTTGTTTCGAGTGTGGGGATCCAGGTCACATCAAGAGGTATTGTCCCCGCCTTTCTAGTAGTTCTTATCAGCAGAGGAGCCAGCCTCCGACTTCAGCACCAGTTTCTACACCACCCGCCCAGGCAGCTAGGGGTGGAGGTCAGTTAGTCCGAGGCCTCCCTAGAGGTGGAGGACATGCCCATTTCTATGCATTTTCGGCCAGACCAGATGCCATAGCTTCAGATGCAGTGATTACAAGTATTATTTCCGTCTGTCACCGAGATGCTTCGGTATTGTTTGATCCTGGTTCTACGTATTCATATGTTTCATCATACTTTGCACATTTCTTGGGAATGCCCCGTGATTCCTTGATTTTAGTTGTTCGTGTGTCGACTCCAGTGGGGGATACAGTTGTGGTAGACCAGGTGTACCGATCTTGTGTTATAGCTATTGGGGGTCTGGAGACCCGGGTGGATCTATTATTTCTTAGCATGGTTGACTTCGATGTGATATTGGGCATGGATTGGCTATCTCCGTGCCATGCTGCTCTGGATTGTCACGCCAAGACCGTGACCTTAGCTATGCCCGGATTGGCGAGGATTGAGTGGAGAGGTTTGGTGGAGTATGTGCCTAGTACGATGATTTCCTATCTGAAGGCTCAACGTATGATTGTGAAGGAATTTGAGTCTTATCTGGCCTTTGTGAGGGATGTTAGTAGTGAGACTCCTTCTATTGATTCTGTTTCGGTGGTCCGTGAGTTTCCGGATGTATTCCCTGCAGACCTGCCAGGCATGCCAACTGACAGGGACATTGACTTTGGTATCGACTTGTTGCCAGATACCCAGCCTATCTCTATTCCTCCTTACCGCATGGCCCCAGCAGAATTGAAGGAATTGAAGGAGAAGCTTCAGGAACTCCTTAATAAGGGGTTCATTCGGCCTAGTGTATCACCCCGGGGTGCACCGGTGTTGTTTGTAAAGAAGAAGGATGGTTCTATGCACATGTGCATTGACTACAGGCTATTGAATAAGGTTACGGTGAAGAACCGATATCCTCTGCCTCGCATTGATGACTTATTTGATCAGCTTCAAGGAGCTAAGGTGTTCTCCAAGATTGACTTGAGATCGGGGTATCACCATTTGAAGATTCGGGATTCTGATATTTTGAAGACTGCTTTCAGGACCAGATACGGTCACTATGAGTTCTTGGTTATGTCTTTTGGGCTGATCAATGCCCCAGTCGCGTTAATGCACTTGATGAATAGCGTGTTTCAGCCTTACCTTTCTTCATTCATTATTGTGTTCATTGACGACATCCTGGTGTATTCTCGTAGCCAGGAGGAGCACGCTCAGCATTTGCGGGTTGTGTTGCATAGGTTGAGAGATGAGACACTTTATGCAAAGTTGTCCAAGTGTGAGTTCTAGATTAGTTCGGTAGCTTTCTTGGGTCACGTGGTGTCTAGTGAGGGTATTCAGGTGGACCCGAAGAAGATAGAGGCGGTGCAGAGTTGGCCTAGACCGTTCTCAGCTATAGAGATTAGGAGCTTTCTTGGCTTGGCGAGTTATTACCGTCTCTTTGTGGAGGGATTCTCCTCTATTGCTTCACCACTGACCAGATTGACCCAGAAGGGTGCTCCATTCAGATGGTCCGATGAGTGTGAGGAGAGCTTTCAGAAGCTCAAGTCAGCTTTGACCACAACTCCGGTATTAGTTTTGCCTACTGGTTCAGGTTCTTACACAGTCTATTGTGATGCTTCTAGGGTTGGCTTGGGAGCGGTTTTGATGCAGGACGGTAGGGTGATTGCCTACGCGTCCAGAGAGTTGAAGGTGCACGAGAAGAATTATCCAGTGCACGATTCTGAGCTAGCTGCTATTGTTCATGCTTTGAAGATTTGGCGTCATTATTTATATGGGGTTCAGTGTGAGATTTTTACTGATTATCGCAGTTTGCAGTAAAGATTTTGAATTTGCGTCAGAGGAGATGGTTGGAGCTCCTCAAGGATTATGAACTCACCATTCTATATCATCCGGGGAAGGCCAATGTGGTTGCCAACGCCCTGAGTCGCCAAGCAGGGAGTTTGGGAAGTCTAGCCTATATTTCAGCAGCAGAGCGACCCTTGGCATGCGATGTTCAGGCCTTAGCGGGGCAGCTTGTGAGATTAGATTTGTCAGAGCCTTGGAGGGTGTTAGCTAG
Organism: Nicotiana undulata; assembly: GCA_005239495.1. Lineage (NCBI taxonomy): Eukaryota > Viridiplantae > Streptophyta > Magnoliopsida > Solanales > Solanaceae > Nicotiana > Nicotiana undulata. The sequence continues at coordinate 16,191 of ML267788.1, forward strand.
CATGGATTCTCGATCTTATCTATGTGATCGAATTAGAGCACGCCAGTATGATGACCGCCATTTGTTGGTTCTTCAGAACAAGGTCCGTCGAGGTGATGTCAGGGATGTTACTATTGATGATGAAGTGGTTATGAGGATGCAGGGCCGTATTTGTATGCCCAACGTAAATGGTCTTCCAGAGTTGATATTGGCAGAGGCCCATAGCTCGCGGTATTCCATCCATCCGGGTGCCGCGAAGATGTACCAGGACCTGAGACAACAGTATTGGTGGAGGCGGATGAAGAGAGATATTGTGGAGTATGTAGCACGGTGCCTCAACTACCAGCATGTCAAGTATGAGCACCAGAGGCCATCTGGGTTGCTTCGGGAGTTATTCATTCCGGAGTGGAAGTGGGAGAGGATCACCATGGACTTTGTAGTTGGGCTTCCACGGATTTCGAAGGGATTTAATGCTATTTGGGTTATTGTGGATCGACTGACCAAGTCTGCGCACTTCATTCCTGTCAGTACTACTTATACTTCGGAGAGGTTAGCTGGTATTTACATCAGAGAGATTGTCCGACTGCATGGGGTCCCAGTTTCAATTATTTCTGATTGAGGTACTCAGGTTCACATCTCAGTTTTGGAGGGCTGTGCAGAGAAGTATGGGTTCTCGGGTGGAGACGAGCACAACATTTCATCCCCAGACCGACGGGTAGTCAGAGCGGACTATTCAGATCCTAGAGGACATGTTGCGTTCCTATGTGATTGATTTTGGTGGTTCGTGGGATCAGTTTCTGCCATTAGCGGAGTTCGCATATAATAACAGCTACCATCCTAGTATTCAGACGGCGCCGTATGAGGCTTTATATGGTAGGAGGTGTAGATCTCCGGTTGGTTGGTTTGAGCCCGGTGAGGCTAGGTTGTTAGGCCCAGATTTGGTTCAGGATGCATTGGAGATGGTGAAGTTGATTCATGAGCGACTTCGCACGGCTTAGTCCAGACAGAAGAGTTATGGGGACCGAAAGGTTCGAGATGTGTCTTTCATGGAGGGTGATAAGGTTCTGCTGAAGGTGTTACCCATGAAGGGTGTCATGACGTTCGGGAAGAGGGGAAATCTTAGTCCCCGGTTCATTGGTCCTTTTGAGGTGCTTCAGAAGGTTGGGGAGGTGGCTTATAGACTTGTCTTGCCGCCTAGATTATTGAGTGTCCATCCGGTATTCCATGTGTCGATTCTCTGGAAGTATGTTGGTGACCCGTCTTATATTTTGGACTTCAACACAGTTAAGCTCGAGGATGATATGTCTTATGAAGTGGAGCCAGTGACTATTTTGGCTCGCGAGGTCAGGAAGTTGAGGTCAAAGGAGATAGCTTCACTAAAGGTGCAGTGGAAAGGTCAGCCAGTAGAGGAGGCTACTTGGGAGACCGAGCGGGAGATGCGGAGCAGATATCCTCACTTGTTTGAGACTCCAGGTATGTTTCTAGACCCGTTCGAGGACGAACGTTTGTTTAAGATAAGGAGAGTGTAACGACCCGGCCGGTCGTTACATAGAACATGCATTATTTTCAATGTTTCTGCCTTGTCTGTGATGACCCAAGGGGTCATTTTATGAATTTAGACTCCTTTCTAGGCTCATTAGCCATAAAAAGTTTAATTTTAACTACCTCGATTTGTGTGCGCAGTCCGGGCGTGAAACCGGAAAGCTTTTATGTTAAAATATAAGAAACAATCATTTTTAGAATTACAAAATTTGGTTTTAGTTGACTTGAGTCAACATTTTGAGTAAACGGACTCAAATCTGTGTTCCGACCATCCTGGAAGGTCCGCGGTAAAATATAGGACCCGGGCGTATGCCCGGAAATGAATTCTTAGGTCCCAAGCCTTAGAAATCAATTTTTGAAAGAAATTGTTTTTCTGAAATATTTATGAAATAATGAAAAGAATTAATGTTTGAAGTCATTGGTATCGGGCCCGTATTTTGGTTCCGGAGACCAGTACAGATTTGTTATAATATTCAGGCCTTGCTTGTGAAATTTGGTGAAATACGGAGTTCGTTTGACGTGATTCGAACATCCGGTTGAAAACTTATGAACTATAAGTGTTTTTGAGGAAAATAATGAGTTTTGAGGTTTAATTCGTTGTTTTACATGTTATTTTCATGATTTGATCGAAGGAGCTCGGGTGAGTTTCAAATAGGTTTGGGTTGTGTTGCGCTCGTTCTTTCTTATGCTTCGACGTCGTTTCTTCAAGCATAAATGATATCATATTGAACAAATGAGCTCCGATTTCTGTTTTGAATGAANTACCAAGGTTGCCCAGATTTTGCTGGTTAATTACGAATTTGCCTCTGACGGCGTATTAAAAACCTGAACTATTTGTAAATCTTAAAACCTACATATCGCCTTCATTATAAGGTCAAATTGAGTGATTCAAAAGCCTAAATTCATTAGAATTTCACAAGAAATCCATTGGACACAAGAAAATAGAGTTTAGGTATCGTTTGGAACGAGAAACGAGGTAGAATAGCTGGCAGAAAATTTATTAAAAACGGGCAGACCTTCTTCTTCACCTTATTTTCGAGGTTTACGGCCATAGAAACGAATTTCTTCACCAAATATCATCCCCAAGTCATAGGTAATCAATTCTAAATTTTACTCTTTCAATTACCCATTGTTTTTCATCACTTTAAAATCAAAAATTAAGAATTTTCATGGTAAAAATTGAGGGTTTGGGTAGAATTAGAAAATTTTGTAAAAATCGAATCTTTACCTCAAATTGAGGTCGTATTTCGAAACTAATTGTATATTTGGGTTCGTGGGTGAATGGGTAAATGTAATTTGGTCCGAACCCGAGTTTAGACCAAGCGGGCCCGGGGTCGAGTTTTTACTTTTCTTGAGAACACTTAGGAAAAATTATATTTTTCAATAAAGTTAGTTCCTTTAGCATAGATTGATGATATTGAGTTAATTATGATTATATTCGAGCAAGTTAGAGGTGAATTCAAAAGAAAAAACAATAATTGAGCAGTGAGTGGCCTGCGGATTTGAGGTAAGTGTTTGGTCTAACTTTGGCTTGAGAGAATAGGACTCCCCACTTGTTTGTTATGTGAAATGCATGGGCGTGGTGTATAGGTATGGTGACGAGTACCTATGCACCACCCAAATTGGTTGTTAAACATGCTCCCCTTCCCGTTCCCCACTTATTCGATCATTATCTTAATTGTTATATGTTCATTATTGCTTCTATGACTATTTGGCCTTGTTGATCTGTTGTTAGATATTGTTGGGATTATTTGAAAAGAGTATTGGATCTTTGAGCTGGTTTCCTTGTGATATGTATAACGGTTGAGAGGTTTGGCATTATTTTTACGATTT
>ML267790.1:4546-21167 GCA_005239495.1 Nicotiana undulata
TTCTCTATTCTTAGATGCTCGTGGCTATTGACTCCAGTTCTTGGGAGGTTGGTTAGACTATTATTGGGACGTTAAGACTTATTTATATAAATTGTGATGTGGTTGCTTGCTTATTATTTAATTGTGAACTATTATAATTGAATAAATGCGTAGTAAAGTGATGGTTGGCTAGCCTAGTTCCACGATAGGCGCCATCACGACCTGTTAGGATTTGGGGTCGTGACAATATGATACTAAAGTATAATGTAAGGATAAATATGTCAAAAAAGTATAACGAAGGACAAATGTAACTCTTTTTGAAGAGTGCACGGACAAATATGATCCTAAAGTATAGCGAAGGACAAATGTTACCCCTTTTGAAGAGTACATGGACAAATATGATCCTAAAGTATAATGGTAAGGATAAATATCTCAACAAAGTATAACGAAGGATAAATAAGACCTATTTATGATAGTAGAAGGACAAATCAGACTCTTAACCGTAAAAATTAAGGTGCAACACAACCCTTGTGTTTCAGTCAAGCCCTATGTCATTCTCCAAGTGCTCCTATTTTATCATAGTTGATCAAAGAAAATACAAAATAACCAAATCTATGGGTTACTTGTTGAATAAGCATATTTTTACTTCATTTTCTTTAGCTACAATTACTTTCTTATCTCAGTGAGAACTCAAATAGAAAATGTACTGACCGTGACAATGCACAGCTGCTTTTGTTAGGGATGCATAAAAATCTTTAAGCACAAGCTTTTGGTTACATTTTTTGCATTGAAAAATAATCAATATTTATAAAGTAGTTGATAAATAGCCACTATTTAATGGGGAGATAAAATCTAGACAAAAATATCCTCCGTGGAAACATGAAAAGTTCAGCATAATATGATGGATTTTGCATTTTACAAGTAAAGTCTAATTTTTTGTTCTCGAAGTTATGAAAAAATGCTGAAGTTAAAACAAAAATGTTAACTCCGGGACAATTCTGTGCTTCAAAAAATCACCCCAATAGTCATCTGTTTTCATCTTTTTACTTCTTTCTCAAAGTGAACCCCTATCGGCGACAACACTGAAAAAGACTTGAAAACACCTTATCAAGAAAAATAACGAATCAACAAAGAAAATATTCACATATTGGGAATAAGCGTATGGCTGGAAACAAAAATTAAAATAGACAATGAGAGTTGAAACCTTATTGAAGCAATTTTCCTTTGATTTTTTATTTGATAAAATCGCGCCCAACTTTAATCCTAAAAAGAATAAGCAATAACTGCTAACGACTTATGAGTCCATAGTCGAATCCCACAGAGAACTAAGGCTTAACTACAACTCTTCAATATCGCTAAGAAACACAAGTTCAAATAATTTCCTAGTCATAAGATTGTGATTTTTATTTTAAACTACATAACCACCAAATACTAGAAAGCCGTGAAAACTATCAACTAAAGAGAAATAAGTTCCCGACTGGCCGTTTTGTGTAATTGTGCCCCGTTTCCCATTTTGATGCTTAACACATGTGTATTTATGGTTTTATGACGTGTGAGGTTGATTATTTTCGTTCCGGATAGGTTTTGGGTTGATTATCTTCGTTTCGGGTAGGTTTGGGGTTGATTATTTTTGTTTTGGGTGGATTTGAGCCCTTTGGTTCATGGCTTAGAAGCCTAGGTTGAAAGTGTTGACCAAACTTTATCTTTTTTGAAAACGATCCCGGAACGGTGTTTTGATGGCTCCGGTAGGCTTGTATTGTGATTTTAAACTTGAGCGTATATCCGGAATCGAATTCGAAGGTCTTTAGGTTGATTTGTGTTGTTTTGCCGAAAGTTGGCAATTTGAGGTTTAGAAGCCTTCCCAAGTTTGACCGCAGGTTAACTTTTGATATCAGATTCATAATTTGGTTTGGGGACTCAGAATAGGTCCGTTATGTTATTTAGGAAATTAATGCAAAATTTGGTGTCATTTGGAGTTGATTTGATAGGATTCAGATGCTTGGTTGCAATTCTGGAGGTTCTTGAACTTTTCTTTGAAATTCATGCGTTTTGATGTTCGATTCGTAGTTCTAGATGTTTTTTGAGTTTTGATCACGCGAGCAAGTTCTTATGATGTTTTTAGACTTGTGTGTATATTTAGTTTGGAGCCCGAGGGCTCGGATGAGTTTCAGACATTTCATGGAATGGTTTTGGACTAAAAATAGGTTGCTTGTGTGCTAGTGCTGCAATTATCGCAATTGCAGGCCCCAACATCGCGATTGCAAACATGGCAGGGGAGGCTCAGGTATCGTATTTGTGATACCTTGTTTGCATTTGCAAAGTCTGGGCTTGGGTAGACTAGTTTACATTTGCAACTGTTTTCTCGCAGTTGCGAGGAGGAAAAACTTCACATTTGCTATATCTGTGTCGCAATTGCGGCATCTCCTTAGTGTTTCAGTAACCACAATTGCGAGCTTTTATTTTCAATAGAGAGGGTTCGCAATTGCGAACCCTGTGTCGCAATTTCGACACTGCAACAGAACAAAAGTTTGAAAAGTCTAGATTTTAGTCACATTTTTCATATTTTAGAACCCTAAACTCGGTAGGAGTCGATTTAGAGAGGGAATTTTCATCTACAAATATTGGTTAAGTGATTCTACAGCTTCCAACTATATTCCACGATTACATCTTAGATTTAATATCAAATTTATGAGAATCAAAGAGGAAATTTGGGGATTTTTGTCAAAAGTTTAAAAAATAAAAATTTGGGTTTTGAGAGTCGGGTTGGACTCGGATTTGAAAATAAAATACATATATGGACTCATGGGGTTATGGATAGTCGAAATCTACCCATGGACCCGGGTTTTGACCGGGATGGCATGAGATTGAGTTTTGTTGACTTTTTGAGAAATGTGTAAAGATCATAGCTTTATCTATTGTAAATGGTCTCTCTTGCATTTTTGATGTTATTAAGTCATTTTTGGTTAGATTCGAGCCATGAGGAGGCGAATTTTAGGGGACAAACTATTTTCGAGGATTGATTTGGCCTAGTTGAGATAAATATTTTGCCTAACTTTGTATGGGGGAACTACCCCTTAGAGTTTGGGTTGGTTTTGTTTGTGCTATGTGGAAGACGTGTACACGAGGTGACGTGTGTTACACGGGTTTTATGTGGTATTTTGACTGAACAAACTTCTAGACTTCTTCCTTGCGTTTAATTGAATTTGTTATAACATGTTACATCTTTCATTGTTAAATTCACTCTCACATGCTCTAATTGACTTTGTTAGCATTTGTTCTATCCCTTTGTTTTGTAATTGCTCTTATATGCTTTCGTGAAAGTTCCTAACTCTCTTATTATCTTGTAATCCTTTCTTGTTGAGTTACTCTTACTTGAAGTTGTTGTTTCATGAAAATCTTCATGATGGGTTATTGGATGTTGAAACTGTAAAAGCCATTATCACATTGAGGTTGAAGTTGTTAATTGTTGAGATATCTCCCTTGTTAAGTAATACTCATTAATTTTGGTCATTATTGAGATTTTGTACACACTGTGATTGAGCCATGAGCTATAAGAGTAATTACAAAAACAAAGGAATAGAACAAATGCTAACAAAATGTTTTGGTACATTTGTATTGTTGAATTGGCAAGTGTTGTGGAATATGGGAACATGTGGTGCGAGGTGATTATTGTGTTGTGACACGAATACACATGCAGTGGTATAAGGATATGGGTTGATATGCATGCGTTGAGATAAGGTCGGATTTATACGCGTGTTGATAGTAAGGGAATTACTTGAATCCACGCGGTGAGACAAGGGGGCCACAACGCGTGTAGCTATTTCGGGAAAATATTTTTAAAAATAAATGAAAGACTCACGCGGTGATGTAAGAAAAGATTGTGATTGAAATTTTGAATTGTCAATTTGAGGCATGGTACCTCGGTTGTGATTCTTGTTGTACATCTTACGTTAAAGAGGCTTGTTGTTTGAAAAGTTCTTGCTGTTTTCTCCATTGTCTTACTTGCAATTGTCCGTGTTTGCCTACTTGTTGTTTCATCATGTGTTCACTACTTGTTGCCTTTACAACTTAAATTTTCATCGTTAGCTTACATTATTGAACTTCTTACTTGTCATTTATTTCTTCGCTTTTCATTATTAAACTATGCTATACTCTGTTTAGTCTCTTTTATCCTAGTAGGTGTCTTGACCTTGCCTCGTTACTACTCTACCGAGGTTAGGCTTGATACTTACTGGGTACCATTTTCGTGTACTCATACTACGCTTCTGCACATTTTTGTGCAGATCCAAGTACATCTGCCTGTGCCGGACGCTAGTGATTGACTTGATACTTTTGGAGACTTCAAGGTAAACCTGCTCGACATTCGCAGGCCTCGAAATAACCTTCTGCCTTTAGATATTCTAGTGTTTATTTCCATTTCCGAAACAATATTGTAGTTCGAGACTATTAGTACATTCATATAGAGCTTATGACTTGGTTCCACCAGGTTTTGGGAAGTTTTTGACAGTTGTACCATTTGGGTTCTGTTATGATATTTTAATAGTTTTAAAGTCCTTATTTCTGCTATTTCTCAATGCATGTAAGGATTACCTAGTCTTAGAGACTAGGTGCCATTACGACATCCTAAGGTAAAAATTTGGGATCGTGACAAGTTGGTATAAAAGCTCTAGTTTCATAGGTGTTTCGAGTCATAAGCAAGTTTAGTAGAGTCTTGCAGATCAGTATAGAGACGTCTGTACTTATCTTCAAGAGGCTACAAAACTGTTAGGAAATTTAACTCATTTGATTCCTTATCCTGCGAATCAGCTGACTTCAAAATTGAATCTTTTTCTTCTATTCTCTCACAGATGGTGATGACACAAACTTCTAGATGCAATGATCAGACACCTTACGCCACCTGCTAGAGCCGCAAGATTTAGTGGCCGGGGCAAAGGCCGAGGATGGGCACATGCTGCATCCATAGCACCTGTCCAAGTAGCGACTGAGGAGCCAACAATAGCTCCAATTAGGGGACAGGAACCCGAGGTGCCTGTTACTTCCTTTGGACTTCAAGAGACCCTACCAAAGTTTTTGTCATGCCCCGATAGCCTGTTATACCGGTTCAGCCTGAGGTTAGGCCAGATGCATTTGAAGAGGAGTAGAGGAGACTTTAGAGGTTCAAGAAGTATGATCCTTCTACTTTCAGCGGCATAGCTACTGAGGATGCGTAAGGTTTTCTAGAGATGCACTGCCGTATTCTCCGCACCATGGGTATTGTGGAGGTGCGAGGAGTTTCTTTTACTATATTTCAGCTGTCAGGAGCAGTGTGCCGGTGGTGGCAGACTTACGAGGAGGATAGGCCAGCTGATGCAGTCCCACTCACTTGGGATCAATTTTTATAGATGCTCTAGAGAGATTTTGTTCCCCAGACCCTTCGTGATGCATGACACACCAAGTTTTAGCATCTGCGTTAGGGGACTATGTCAATGTTAGAGTATGCTATCAGATTTAGTGCGTTGTCTCGATATTCACCTGCCTTGGTTTCTACATTTAAAGAATGAGTCCGCAAATTTATTGAGGGTCTCAACTACGGTAGTAGATTCAGCATGGTTCGAGAGTTAGAGACGGATACTCCGTATAACCTTGTGGTAGAGATCGCATGGAGGTTGGAGGGTATACATGGCCGTGAGAGAGAGGATATGGAGGCCAAGAGGCCTCGAGATTTAGGAGGATATAGTGGTGCCCCCACTGTGGTTGCAGCCCCTTGTAACAGAAGCTATGTGAGCCCAGTTCATTCAGCACTTCTAGCTACTAGCAGTGTTCCTGCTATTTCGAGGTCCCAGGTTTCCTATGTCGCTCAACCACTTTCTAGTTCACCTCCTGCACGGGGTGCCTTCAATGGGAAGTCTGGCTGACCAGGCCCGGGTCAGTTTCAACAGCCACACCCATCGAGAGATTTTTTTGAGAGTGGTGATACTAGACATATGGTGAGGAATTACCAAGACTCAGGAGGGGTGCACCTCCACAGACTACTAAGGCTCTACAGATTCCACTGGATCCAAAGGTTTCTCAGGTCATGGTTGCTTCTCCAGTTGCCGCTCAATCTGCATAGCCAGCTAAGGGTGGAGGTCATGCGGGTAGAGTTCGCCCTAGAAGGGGAGGCCATGCATGTATTTATGCTTTTTCTAGTAGGATAGAGGCGGTTGCATAAGATGCTGTCATCACAAGTATGGTTGCAGTTTGTTATAGAGATGAATCAGTCTTATTTGATCCGAGATCCACTTATTCATATATGTCATCATACTTTGCTCCATATTTGGATATATCTCGTGATGCTTTGAGTTCTCCTATATATGTGTTCACGCATGTGGTAGTTTCTATTATTGCGGACCATGTGTATCAGTCGTGTTTAGTTGTTATTGGTGGTTTTGAGACCATAGTTGATCTATGTAACTCAGTGTGGTAGACTTTAATGTGATCTTGGGCATGGACTGGTTGTCACCCTATCATGTTATTCTGGATTGTCATGCTAAGACTATGACATTGGCTATGCCAGGTTTTCCGCAGTTACAATGGAGGGGTACACTGGATCATATTACTAGCAAGGTTGTGTCCTTCCTTAAGGCACAACAGATGGTTGAGAAGGGGTGTGAGGCATATTTAGCCTTTGTGAGGGATGTGAGTGTTGATACTCCTACCGTTGAGTCAGTTTCGGTAGTAAGAGATTTTCCTGATGTGTTTCCAGCAGACCTTCCGACATGCCGCCCGATAGAGATATCAATTTTGGTATTGACTTGTTGCCGGATACTCAGCCCATTTATATTCCACCATATTGTATCTCGCCAACGGAGTTGAAGGAGTTAAAGGAAAAAATGCACGAGTTACTTAATAAGGGTTTCATCCGTCCTAGTGTGTTGCCTTGGGGTGCTCTGGTTCTGTTTGTGAAAAAAGGATGGTTCTATGCGCATGTATTGATTATCGGCAGCTGAAAAAGGTTACAATAAAGAACAAGTACCCATTTCCTTGCATTGGTGACTTATTTGACCAGCTACTAGGTGCCAGAGTGTTCTGAGAGATTGATTTGAGTTCTAGGTGTCATCGGTTGAAGATTCGGGATCCCGATATTCCGAAGACTTCCCTTAAGACTCGGTATGGACACTACGAGTTCCTTGTGATGTCATTTGGGCTGACCAATGCCCCAACCACATATATGCACCTGATGAACAATGTATTCCAAACATATCTTGATCCATTCGTCAGTGTTTTTATGGACGACATCTTGGTGTACTCTTGCAGTCAGGAGGATCATGAGAGCATATGAGGATCGTGCTCCAAGCATTGAGGGAGAAGAAGTTATATGCAAAATTCTCCAAGTGTGAATTCTGGCTTGATTTAGTGGTGTTTTTTGGATCATGTGGTGTCTAGTGAGGGGATCAAGGTAGATCCAAAGAAGATTGAGGCAATTAAGAGTTGGCCTAGATCGTCTTCAGCTATTGAGATTCGGAGTTGCCTTGGGTTGGCCGGGTATTATCACCGCTTAGTAGAGGGTATTTTCATCCATTGCTGCACCTTTAACCAGATTGACCCAGAAGGATGCTCCATTTAGGTGGTCTGACGAGTGTGAGGAGAGCTTTCATAAGCTCAACACTGCCTTGACCACAACTCCAGTTCTGGTTTTGCCTTCATCATCCGGATCATATACGGTTTATTGTGATGCTTTGCGGATTGATACTGGGTGTGTCTTGATGCGGGAGGGTAGGGAGAATTCTTATGCTTCACGCCAGTTGAAGCCCCTTGAAAAGAACTACCCTGTTCATGATCTAGAGTTGGCAGCTATTGTTCATGCATTGAAGATTCGGAGGCACTATCACTACGGAGTATCTTGCGAGGTATTCACAGATCATCGGAGTCTACAACACTTATTTAAGTAGAACATTCTGAATTTGAGACAGCAGAGGTGGTTGGAGATGTTAAAAGACTTTGATACCACTATTCCGTATCATCTTGGGAAGGCCAATGTGGTGGCCGATGCCTTGAGTAGGAAGGAATCCAACTAGGTAGAGACCATTTGCATTGGATGTTCAGGCATTGGCCAATTGGTTCATGAGATTAGATGTATCAGAGTCTAGCCGGGTTCTAGCTCGCGTGGTTTCTCGGTCTTTCTTATATGAGTGCATCAGAGAACGTCAACATGACTACCTCCATTTGATTTTCCTTAGGGACACAGAGCAACACAGTGACACCAAGCATATTTCTACCGGAGATGACGGGGTATTGAGGATGCAGGGGCGGTTATGTGTGCTCAATGTGGATGGGTTACGTGAGTTGATCCTTGAGGAGGCTCATAGTTTGCAGTACTCCATTCCTCCAGGTGCCGCTAAGATGTATCAAGATTTGAGGCAACACTATTGGTAAAGAAGAATGGAGAAAGACATAATTGAGTACGTGCTCGGTGTTTGAATTGCCAGCAGGTGAAGTATGAGCATTAGAGGCCAGGCGACATGCTTTAAGACTTGAGATCCTCGATTGGAAATGGAAGCACATTACCATGTATTTCATTGTTGGGCTCCCACGGACTTCGAAGAAATTCGACGTTGTATGGATTATTATGGATAGGCTTACCAAGTCGACACATTTCATCCCGGTGGTGATTACATATTCATTGGAGCAGTTGGATTAGATCAATAATCAAGATATTGTTCATCTTCATGGTGTTATGGTATCCATTATCTCCGATTGAGGCACATAGTTCACATCGCGTTTCTAGAGAGCTATGCAGCGTGAGTTAGGCACTCGGGTTGAGCTGAGTGCAACATTTCACCCCTAAACAGATGGACAGTCCGAGTGCACCATTTAGATCTTAGAGGATATGCTTCTTTCATGTGTTATGGATGTTGGGGGTTCTTGGATCAATTCTTTCCGCTTGCAGATTTCGCCCTCAATAACAACTACCAATCGAGTATTCAGATAACTCCTTATGAGGCCATATATGGGAGACAATGCCGTTCTCCAGTTGGTTGGTTTGAGTTGGGTGAGTCTAGGTTGTTAGGCATTGATTTGGTTTGGGATGCCTTGGAGAAAGTCAAGTTTATCCAGGATCGACTTCGTACAACATAGTAGAGATAGAAGAGTTATGCTGATCGGAGGGCTCGTGATGTAGCATTTATGGTGGGAGAAAGGGTTTTACTCTGGGTTTCACCCATGGAGGGTGTGAAGAGGTTCTGTAATAAGGGAAAGTTGAGCCCTAGGTTTATTGGTCCTTTTGAGATCTTTGAGAAACTTGGTGAGGTGTCCTACAAGCTTTCATTGCCACCCAACCTATAGGCGGTCCACTCGGTGTTCCATGTAATATGCTCCAGAAGTATTATGGTAATCTGTCCCATGTATTAGATTTCAACGCAGTCTAATTGGACTCCAATTGGACAAGGATTTGACTTATGTTGAGGAGCCGATGGCTATCTTGGACAGACATGTCTGGAAGTTGAGACCAAAGAACATTGCTTTAGTGAAGGATCAATAGAGGGGTTATCTGATCGAGGAGGTGACTTGGGAGACCGAGCACGACATGAGGAGTCGTTATCCTCACCTTTTTTGTCACTTCTGGTATGTCTCTTTGCATATTAGAGGAAAAACGTTTGTTTTAAGAGGGTGAGAATGTAACGACCCAACCGGTCGTTTTGTGTATTTGCGTCCCATTTCCCCTTTTGATGCTTTATTTATTGGAATTGATTTCTCTTGCATTATTTGATGTTATTAAGTAGATTTTGGTTAGATTTGAGCCCGGGGGGGGGGGGGGGGGGGGGGGGGTGAATTGTAAAGGGAAATCTATTTTAGAGTATTGATTGAGGACTTTGAGGTAAGTATCTTGCCTAACATTATGTGGGGGAACTAACACGTAGAGTTTGGTTTGTTTGAACTATTTGAACTACGTGAAAGATGTGACGAGTGTGTACACGGCTTTATATGTGTAAAACTTGACTGTTTTTGACTCTTAGGATTTTTATATACATTAAAATAAAGTTGCCTTATCATGTTATATCCTCCATAGCTAAATTTAGCCTCACATGTTTTATTTGCAGTTGATTGTTTCATGTTCTGTCCTTATAGCCAATATGCTCTTATATGCTTTATTCAAGTTGTTTCCTCCTTTATTTTTACATGTTATCTCTTCCATTGTGACTTATCCTTATTTGGAGTCATTGTTACATGTTATCTTTTCCATTATGATTCATCCTTATTTGAAATCGTTGTTACATGTTATCTTCTTATTGTTGAGTTATTCTTATTTAATATCGTTGTTACATGTTATCTCTCTTATTGTTGAGTCTAATTGATATCGCTGTTACATATTATCTCTCTCATTGTTGAGTTAGTCATATTTGAAGACAATATTACTTGTTATGTCTTTTATCGTGAGCTCATTCTTTCGTTTCATTGTGTTTTTATAACTAAGGTGTTGATTTACTTGCCGTACTCCAGTGTTATTGTTGTTGTTGTTGTTGTACTCAGTGTTGTTGAACCAAGGGCTATGTGTGGTTGTGGTATTGGAATTGTTGTGGCATATTGGCATATGTGGTATGAGTTGTTATATTATGTTGTTATGTTTTTGGCACATGTGATATTGTTGAGAGGATTTGTCAGAGTATTCGCACAAGAGTTGTCCGTGTTATTGTTATTATTAATACTTGCACATGCGGCGTGACAATGCGAGCTATATATGTGGGTTTGCGCATGTGGTGAGACGAGGCGGGAATATTATTATGTGCGTTTGGCGAGACAAGGTATTATGTGCGTGTGGCGAGACAAGGCTGGCATTTACTTTATTGTTGTGCACGCGACGAGATAAGGGGGGGTTATGACGGGGATTATTTGTGATGAATTAGTGATGGCCTGGGGGCATTATTATTGATGATATCTGTGTAGCGGTGTGCCTACCTTGTGTGAGTCATGCATATTACGGTTTTATTTTGTTGTTTCCTATGTGCCATTCGTTGTCTCTGATACTACTTGTTAACTTGAGCTGTGATAGAACACTTGCACAAGCATACACCGTAATTACTCACTCAAATCGGTCCAAGAAGATGAACCTTGATGTTTATTGATCATTTACATGTATTCTTGTATACCTGCCTTCAGTGAATGAGTTGCACCGCTAACGCGTGAGTTGTCCGTGCGGGTATGATATATTGTTACTGCTAGCACGTGAGTTGTTTGAGCGGATATGAAATATTGTTACTATCTTAGCACGTGAGTTGTCCGTGCAAATATGAGGTATTAATGGTATTGGCACGTGAGTTGTCCATGCAGTTGTGATTTGTAATGTGGGCACAATATGTCAAGTGATTCGGGTTCGTGATTTGGGACCCGTGATTGTGATTATGAGGTGTGGCACCTCGGGGAAATTATTGTATAAACCTTGTGTGAAAGCAGTTATTTTTATTCGGTTATTACTTGTTTTCCCTTGCTCGGTTTCACCAGAATTTAACTATATTCTGCTTACCTTACGACGTTATTACCTGTTTGATGCTTGTTGTTAATTGTAGTTTCTAGTTTTTATTGCAAGTATTATAACATTATCCTTACCATGTTTAGCTTTATATTGTTCTCTGTTAGTTTTATCTTCATACTTGTACAAGTTATTATGTCTAGTAGGTGTCTTGACTGTTCCTCGTCACTACTCCACTGGGGTTAGTGTTGATACTTATGTGTACCGCTGTGGTGTACTCATGCTACGCTTGCTGCACATTTTTGTGCAGATCCAGGTACCTTGGGGCATGTTTATCATTGGATAGATGATCGAGTACCACTATGGAGTCTTCAAGGTATACATGTCGCCGCCTTCGTAGGCCTCAGAGTCACCTTCTGAAGTTTACTTTGTACTGTTTATTTCTATTCTAGAATAATTGTACTTAGACATTTCCTAGTGAACTCAGTAGAGCCAAGTACTACCGATTTTGGGATGTTGTATATCTACTTGGGATTGTCAGATTTATATAGAAATTGCTGTTTCATGTTTAATAGTTGTTTGGTTAAAACCTGTTATTAATTCCATAAGTATTAGTCTTACCTAGCCTTAGAGACTAGGTGCCATCACTACTCCTAAGGAGGGATTTGGGGTTGTGACATTAGACTTGTGTGGATGTTTGGTTTGGAGCTCCGAGGGCTCGGATGAGTTTCAGACGTGTCGCAAAATGGTTTTGCACTGAAAACAGGTTGCTGGTGCGGTAGTTATCGTAATTGTGATCACCAACATCACAATTACGAATATGGAAAGGGGAGGCTCAGGTATCACATTTGCGAAACCTTATTTGCATTTGCAAAGTTTGGGCTTGGGTAGGCTAGTTCGCATTTGCAACTGTATTTTCCCATTTGGGAGGAAGAAAGACTTCGCATTTGCAAAGTCTTTGTCGCAATTGCGACATATCCTCAGTGTGTCAGTAGCCGCAATTGTAAGCTTTTCTTCACATTTGCGAACGATGTGTCGGTATTTCGGCATCTGCAACTAAACAAAAGTTTGAAAAGTCGGGATTTTTTTCTCATTTTTCATATTTTAGAACCCTAGACTCGGTATGAGGCGATTTGGAGAGGGTATTTTCATCTACAAATATTGGGTAAGTGATTATAATCAAATTTCAACTATATATCATCATTATATCTTAGATTAACATCATATTTATGAGAATCAAAGAGGAAATTTGGGGATTTTTGTCAAAGTTCTGAAAAATGATGATTTGGGTTTTGAAAGTCAATTTGGACTCAGATTTTAAAAAAAAATACATATATGGACTCGCGGGGTTGTGGTTAGTCGTAGTTTACGCTTGGACCCGGGTTTTGACTAAGCTAGCCCGGGGTTGACTTTTGTTGACTTTTTTAGGAAATGTTTAAAGATCATAGCTTTATCTATTGTAAATGGTTTCTTTTGCATTGTTTGATGTTATTAAGTTATTTTTGGTTAGATTTGAGCCGTGTGGAGGCGAATTTAGGGAAAAAGCTATTTTCGAGGGTTGATTTGGCCTAGTTGAGGTAAGTATCTTGCCTAACTTTGTATGGGGGAACCCTTTCTTGTTGAATTACTCTTACTTGAAGTTGTTGTTTCGTGGAATATCTTCATGATGGGTTATTGATGTTAAAATTGTGAAAGCCATTATCACATTGAGGTTGAAGTTGTTAATTGTTGAGATATCTTCCTTGTTGAGTATTCCTCGTTCATTTTGGTCGTTATTGAGATTTCGTACACACTGTGATTGAGCCATGGGCTATATGTTGTGGTACATTGGTAATGTTGATTTTGCAAGTTTTTGGTCACATGTGGTGCAAGATGATTATTGTGTTGTGATACCGATAAACATGCGACTGTATAAAGATAAGGGTTGATATGCATGTGGCAAGATAAGGTGGGATTTATACACGTTTTGCTAGTAAGGGAATTACTTGAATCTTGAGGTGAGATAAGGGGGCTAAAACGCATGTAGCTATTTCCGAAAAGCATTTTTAAAAATAAATGCAAGGCTTACGCGGTGATATTACGGAAGATAGTGCAATGTGAATATGAGGCGTGGTACCTCGGCTATGATTCTTGTTGTACATCATATGTTAAAGAGGCTTGTTGTTTGAATAGTTCATGTTGTTTTCTCCAGTGTCTTACTTGTAATTGTCCGTGTTTGACTACTTGTTGTTTTATCATGTGTTCACTACTTATGGCCTTTACCACTTAAATTTCCATTGTTTGCTTACAATATTTAACTTCTTACTTGTCAGTTATTTCCCCGCTTTTCATTATTAGACTATGATATACTCTGTTTAATCTTGATAAAAATGGAATACTCCAATGTTTCGCTTACCTTATTCGTATTATCTCAGTATAATTCACGCATTTGTGGTATTACTTAAGTACTTGCCCCATTTTTGCAAGTACTATCTTTCAAGATTGGACCATACTGACCTTAATCTATGGGATTTAAATGATATTACGTCTATATACATGTTAAAGGGGATGATTCTTGCATTCACCCGTCGATTTATGATCAAGGAACCCTAACTAGGGTTTGAAAATCGATATCTTTCCTTTGCCGGTCATTTTACTATTTGCATGCAATTTTTTCTTTTCTTGTTTGTGTTTGCTTGATTTCTTTCCTTGTTTCATCACCTAGTTAAGCACTATTTGAACCCTTCCCCAATTTCCCCTTTGGATGGAAATTGTTATGTTCTTTGTGATCAAGTACTGACCACTCTAGGAGGTGTGTCTTTGTTATATTGTCATTTTGAACCTATTCTATGAACATGATAAGCCCGGACTTAGGTGTTCTATATACCCCCTTCATGTTGCATATTCTTGTAGGGACCTTTTCATGAGATATTTATGAGATCGATAGATTCTCAAAGTGTTCTTGCCCTGTTTATGTGTTTTCTACCTTTTAAATATCCCCTCCAAGGATGTATTTTGGATATTTTCTTTGTTAGTTGTAACACTAAAAATTTAATATGCATATGTTCTTGGATAAACTTGAAGTCGCGTAAATAACTAGTTTGCATAGGCTTTCACTTGTGCTTTTGTATTCCTGTTGGTTATCAATGACAATGAGTAAATAAGGTAGTTGGTTCTATTGTTTGGGGCTGGTCTGCTGGGTTAGGTTTGGAAACGGTGCCTGAAGTACGCTGTCAGCATGACCTTTGCACCTGGAATTTGGGCCTATCGTTCACATGAAGTTCTAAGTCTATTTGAAGGACCAAATGTGTTACTGGGTTATTTTGTATTCGTAATTAGACCTATAAATATTCTATTTTGTCTGTAATAACTTGTAAAAATAATAATGAGGAAAATAGTTTAAAGGGGGCTGGAGTAGTTTAATTCTTGCACAAATGGGTTGAGAGCATGCCTATAGGATCCAAGTGACTTTGTTTGCTACTTGTCCATCATGTTCTACTTCTGCATACTACTTTCTAATAGATAGCATGCCTATAGGACCTTGAGCTTTGGTTATCCACTTGGAAATCCTGAATTTAGGACTCCAAGCAACTGATGACACATTTTGTGTTACTTTTTTGAATATTTTAGCTATCATGTCCATAGGATCTTATGTTAAATAATTGAAACTATTTGTGCTACCATGTCCTCCAGTTATATTCTTAACACTTCACGCCTAGAAATCATGATTATACGACCCATAAACAAGAAATTCGTACCACTTAATTGCTGTGTCATTTAAAAGTAGTCTGAAACATGATCATCTAGAGATCGTGTCTATACGACTTAAACAATGAGATCTGCTTTGTTTTATTATCCGCGTAATCAATCTTGAACCTGAGTAGTTCACCACTGGCAGTCTACATATTCACGTAGAAATCATGCTTTACGTCTTATTAATTCAATTACATACACTAGTTCATAACTTGTCCGGCTTAACCTAATGAATAGAAGAGCATGTTCATAGGGAAATTCACCTATCAATTTTGCCACTTCCCCCATCACTGTTAATTGATAATTATTTGACATTCATATGAGTCTACCGGTAGAGGTAAATGAGATCCCATTATGTCAACTGTGCCTTTGTTGAAGTCCTATTTGTTTGACTGTTTGGCACTTAGTCTTTTAATTTTGAGAAGCTTAGGAAGAGTTTAGAACTACCTATATTGTGGTCCAACACCTCCTGGACCATAGGCATGGGACGGGTAGGCATATGCAAGGTACGACCTAGAATATAATTAGTGCACTTTAGGTAAATAACTTAAAGATAGTAATCGGGTAGCTGGATATGATAGTCTGTACTCACTGGATAATATGAGCAACCATTGCACTTTAGATGTTGCGAAGTATTATTTATATTGCACTGTGATGACCCAAAAAGGGGTCATCTTATGTGAATCTAATTTTGACTATGTTTCGATGCCCCAAAAGCCTCCGTTAATCTTACCTCGATGTGCGTCCGCAGCCCGGGCACGTAGCCGGGAAACCTTTATGTGAAAACTTGATTAAGAGTTTAATTTATGATAATTAATTGAATAAAGTTGACTTTGGTCAACATTTTTGGTAAACGGACCCGGATATGTGATCCGACGATCCCGGAAGGTCCGTAGGAAAATATGGGACTTGGGAGTATGCCCGGAATCGAATTCCGAGGACCCAAGTCCGAGAAATGAATTTTTAAAAGAAAATTATTTTATGAAAAATATTAAAGGCTTATGAACATGAACCTTGATGTGAAACCTGTGCTGCCGGGCCCGTATTATGATTTTGGAGCCCGGAACAGGTTCAATATGTGTTATGAAAGTTATCTGTGAAATTTGGTAAGAAACGGACTTGATTTGACGGGTTTCAGACCAAAATGAGAAAATTGGAGTTAATGAAGTTTTGAGGATTTTTAAAGAATTTGAAATTTGGCTTGAAATGTGATTTTATGTTCCCGAGGTCCGAATGAAATTCTGAGACCGGGAATAGTTCCGTTATGTAATTTATAACTTGTCTGCAAAATTTGAAGTCATTCCGAGTAGTATAGGCCGGTTCAGCGCATTGAAGTGAATTCTAGAATTTCAAGTTCTTAAGTTTTGATTCAATTTGGTTTTGTGGTTGAATTCTGAGTTTCGTTGTTGTTAGTCAGGTTCTGGAAGTTCGAACGAGTCCGTATCATGAATACAGACTTGCCGGTGCTTTTGGACGGGGTCCCGA
>ML267793.1:5500-22912 GCA_005239495.1 Nicotiana undulata
TATATATATATATATATATATATATATATATATATATATATATATATATATATATATATATATATATATATACATAGTGTGCAGGAGAAAAATCCTTGAATGTAATTCCTTCAAGATAAACGTTTTTAAGATATACTTTCCCAATAAATGTCTTTCACTCATAGTTTTCTCCGAGAATAAATGTTTTTCAAATATGCTTTTCGAGATAATAGCCTTTCAAAAGTAGTCTTCTCAAGGTAAATTGCCTTTCAACTACACTTTTCCAATAAGTATCTTTCGGATATAGATTCGTCGAGATAAAGCCACCGGGATCTCCGTCCCGTAGTTCATAATTAGCCATGCGGTACAGGGGGGATATCAAGTTATGACGGTAATGAAGGTGACAACGTAAATATCAAAATTAAAACAACGGAAATAACAACACCGAACAAGTGCCGAAAATATCAAACTGGGAACAACGAAAATAATAACACAGAAACAAGCACAGTAATAGCAAACTTTAAACAACGGAGATAATAACACAAAGACAGGTGCACGACATCACCATTCGTGCTTTAACTTTCATCCTCACTATAAATCAATGGAACGGCACGACATCACCCTTAGTGCTTTTACTCTCATCCTCACCATAAATCAATGGAAACGGCACGACATCTCCCTTCGTGCTTTTACTCTCATCCTCACCATAAATCAATGAAAACGGCACGGCATCACCCTTCGTGCTTTTACTCTCATCCTCACCATAAATCAATAGAAACAACATGACATCACCCTTCGTGCTTTTAATTTTATAATATGGCACGACATCACCCTTCGTGCTTTTACACTCACTCACAATATCATGCACGGAATCACCCTTCGTGCTTTTACCCTCATTCACAGTATCATGCAAGACATCACCCTTCGTGCTTTTACACTCACTCGCAGTATCATGCACGACATCATCCTTCGTGCTTTTACACTCTTCCTCACCCAAACAAATCAATGACAACAAACCAGCAAGAAAGTCAACAATATAAGCAATAATAAAAAAATTATAACATCTCGGAAAGGGAGTCAACAATAGAAACCAAATCATCCCGGCAAGGGAAATAACTATAACCAATCTCGCTTAAACAATTAGCTTCACAGAATAAATCTCAACTTGAACCAATACTCAGTAATAGGCAACACGAAGGAAATATCACCAACACAGATAATTATCAAATTAAGCCTAAGTATTACTTAATAAAAAATAATATCATATGAATCACAATATACGACTCACGGGCATGCTTGACACCAATTATTGCTAACCAATCATAGGCGAGATAATACTAATTTAACTAAATAGGCAGTTTATGAAGAAGATATAGCATAATGATAGAAGAGGTACAATCTTCAGTTAAGTTAATTAAGGTCAAATGCACAACAAAGGTGACCTAAAAGCAAGAAATTATAATTCAAATAGGAAAGGATGAAATTAGAAATCAAGAACGTAGTCATAACAATTACAAATTCATACACAGGAAGTATAAGGACCTAAGGACCCTAAAAGGCCAACCTTCTACAAATAAGTCCTTGTACGCACTCGTCACCTCACGTACACGGGCTACAGTCAACACAGAAGACTCAAATCCTAAGGGGTAATTCCCCCTCCACAAGGTTAGGCAAGATACTTACCTCAAAGACAACAACCCGGTACTCAAAAATGGACTTCTCGGGCGAAAAGACTTCCGGACTGCTCAAAATCAACTAGAACAACTTCAAAACACACATAAAACTTGTAAGAAACTATCCCAGATAATAAAGTTTTGATCTTTACAAGAATCTAAAAATCGACCCAAAAGTCGACCCCCGGGCCCGCACTTCGAAACCCGTCAAATTTTACAAAATCCGAATAGCAATTCCGATACGAGTTCAACCATGCAAATTTTATCAAAATTCGATACCATTTGGTCTCTCAAATCACGATTTTTCATTTTAGAAATTTTCTTTCAAAACTAACATTTTCCTCAACTCAAAATACAAATTAAATGATGAAAATAAAGATAAAATTATGGAATATATTTAAATCTAATTGAAGAACACTTACCCAATCGAATTTCGTGAAAAACTCACCAAAAATGGCCAAGAACCGAGCTCTAGAAGTCAAAATGTGATAAAAATGGTGAGACCCTCGATATTGGAATATAATCTATCTGCCTAGATATTTGATCATCACGATCGCGGAAGAAATGATGCGATCGCATAGAAGAAAAATGGCCACTCACCAAATTGCACTACGCGATCACGAGGGCCAATACGCGATCGCAGAAGAGGAAGAGGAAAGCCTATGCGAACGCATGCAACAACTGGGGAACGCAAAGAAGGAATATCCTATAGCCCTCAACCCCTAAGTTCTACTACGCGGACGCAATGGTGGAGGTGCGAACGCGATGAAGGAGGAACTATATGTTCGCGATCGCGAACCCAGCTGTGCGAACGCGATGAAGGAAAAACTGGGTGGGTCACAGATCACAATGCGATCGCGTGTGTGCTTATGCAATCGCATAGAGAAAAAAACCAGAAGACATAACAACAATGAAAAATAGAAGGAAATTGACCCGAGGCCCATCCGAAACACACCCGAGGCCCCCAGGACCCCATATAAACACACAAACAAGTCATATAACCTAACACGGACTCGCTCTCGGTCTCACATCACATAAAACAACACTGAAACGATGCATCAAAACAAAAATCGAACTTATGAACCTTCAAATCTCTAAACTCGTGCCGAAACCTATTAATTCAACCCGGAATGGCGCCAAATTTTGCAGACAAGTCCCAATTGACATCCCGAAGCTACCCCAACTCTCGGAATCATATTCTGACCTCGATATCCCTAAAAGTCAACTATGGTCAAACTTGTTATTTTCCAACTTTTGTCGAATTACCTCAAATTACTCTACGGACCTCCAAAATCAATTCCGGACGTGCGTCTAAGTATAAAATCACCATACGAAGCTGTTGACATTACCCAAAACTCATTCCGAGGCCGTTTACACAAAAGGCAAACCTCCGGTCAAATTTCACCGCTTAAACTTCCAAAATTAAAATTCCTCTTCCAATTCGACTTCGTATCATCCGGTAACTGAATCAAACCATGCACGCAGGTCGATATACACAGGGTGAAGCTGTTCATGACTTTACGCCACCGATCAGAGCTTAATTCTCAAAACGGCCGGTCGGGTCGTTACATCCGCTACTTTGCCCACAATTATACATGAATTTGATCATGGCAAGGCATACAAATTTTACCATTTCGGGTAATTATAATTTCTTGCAAACTCTGTTAGAGTTATAATCAAAGTTTATTGTCTTTGCTTGCATTTAAAATCAAATTATAGAATTTCAAGAATTTCAAACAGAAAGATAAAGTAAAATACTTACCTTATATCCATAATTTAATCATGAAGGAAGTTCATGGAACAATTAACAAATCATTATGCTCAATCCCAAAATTTCTACTCAATTGGTTAGAGTCTCGTGCTAATAACGTGTTATGAAACAATAAAAGAACAAGAACAATATCGCAGAGAAAGAGAGAGAAAATTCTTATTGAATTTTGAGATGAATTACAATGGACTAAGACTCCTCTATTTATAAGGAAAGAGTGACTTAGCCACCAAAAAAAATATTTCTCTAAAATATATACATTCATCTCTAAATAGAGTTCTATTTATAACATAATTAATAAAGCTGTTCTATTATATCAAGACCCATATATTCTTAAAACCCGATCCATTCTAGCACACAACACCATTTTTCATTTTACAGTTATAACATTTCATAACAGAATCTCAGTTACACTACACTCCCCCCCTCCCCCCAAACCAAAATCCGGTGACCACTGGATAGCCACCGACCGCTTCGTAACACATGCTTCGGAACCTCCGTACGCGGCGGCGTCCGCTTTATGGCGCTCACATTTGCGCCTTAGCCGCCGCGATTCTCCTCCTCCTTTCCGTTTCACTCCTCTACAGTCGCCTCAACTTCTTCCTCCAACCTAACAATCACCATCCGCACCCCCTCCAATACGACACCATTTCACTGAACAATCCTCTCGTCGAAGATTTAGCCGACGCTGATTACCGCTCCTCTGACGACCGCATCGACGAGCTCGATGTTGCTGACAATAACAACAACAATAACGATGATGAGTTCCTCTTATCCAACGAATCCGAAGAGGACGACGAAGAACTCATCAACCAGTATCCTAGGGTTTCCTCCACGTATTTCTACGATCAGAGGCACGGAGTTGTACGGAGAGCGTTTAACAAACGATCGATTGAGGAATGGGAGGATTACATTAATTTCGAATCGAGGATGAAGGTAGGATTAGGGTTTAAGAGTGATGAATCTAAGGCCGCGTTTGGATCTGATGATTTTCCAGTGGATGTGCAAATGAGAATGAAATTGAGTGATATTAAGAGTGTTGAAGATGCTTTGTTACTAAAAGGATCACCTTTGAGGGAAGGGTGGGGTGAGTGGTTTGAAAAGAAGAGTGATTTTTTGAGGCGGGATCGGATGTTCAAGTCTAATTTGGAGGCGTTAAATCCAAATAATAATCCCATGTTGCAGGATCCCGATGGAGCTGGGATTACTGGATTGAGTAGAGGGGATAAAATTGTATTGAAAGGGTTGATGAATGAGCTTAAGAAAGTTCCATTTCTGGTGAAAAAGCCACTTTCGGTGTCTGAATTGAGAAAATCTGAGCTGGTTAGTGATGCTTTGGATTTGCAGAAGATGGTGGGGCTGGCCAAAAATGATGCCTTCGAGTCGAAAGAGTTGAAGTTCAATACTGAATTAGTGAAAACTAATGATGCATATGTGAATAAAGGGAAGAGAGCGGAGCGTAGAACATTAAATGATAATGCTAGAATTGGAAAAAGAGCTGTACATGTTCATGATACTGATGAAGATTTAGCTACTAGGAGTAACAAAGGGATACACAATGGTAATAGGAAAGCTGTGGAGGGTGAAGTTTCTGGGCAAGTCTATGCTGATGGAAAGAGATGGGGTTACTTTCCGGGTTTGCAAACCCGGTTGTCTTTTGCTAATTTTATGGATTCCTTTTTCCGGAAAGCAAAATGTACTATGAGATTTTTCATGGTGTGGAATTCTCCTGCATGGATGTTTACCACTCGGTATCATAGGGGACTTGAGAGCGTACTTAACCATCACCCGGATGCCTGTGTGGTGGTTTTCTCTGAGACAATAGAACTTAACTTCTTTAGTGGTTTTGTGAAGGATGGGTAAATTCCTGAATTTCTTTCTGCCTTCAGTTTTTAATGTTTGTTTGAATTATTTGAAGTTTCCATGTTTGCGTCAGGAAGACTGTACTAATTATGGTGTTTCCTAGAAGTCTTAAGTTCTTCTTAAAGCAACAAAGGAAAAAGAAAAAGAAGATTGTCTTAAGTTGTTCTTTGTGCATATATGCGCGTGTGCATGTTTATCGTGTTGTATTCTTCTAATTGCAAGTTTATTGGGAATGGATTTGATGATGGCTTATTTTCCGCAGCTTCAAAGTGGCTGTTGTGATGCCCAATCTTGATGAGCTCCTACAAGATACACCAACACATGTATTTGCTTCTGTCTGGTACAAGTGGAAGCAGACAAAACATTATCCCTTACATTACAGTGAACTTGTCAGGCTGGCAGCTCTATACAAGTAAGGAATATGCGAAATATTTACTTGGCCTTGTTTCGTATTGTATGTACTGTGCAATTACTTGAAGTGTCATTTCTACGATGATGTATTGTAGTTACAATTCAAGTATATTACCGTTCGCCTAGAGTGGCATAACAGAGTTCAAAAGCTCTAGTGTTTCTTGTGTAAAACATTTTGACTCGACTAAGGCAAGTAGATAAATAACCAGTACATAAGATCCCGATTGCATATTTGAATCAGTAGAATTACTTATTATATAAAAAAGCAAAAACTTCCGAATTCTCATTTCAATATTAACAAGTTGATGTGGGGATATAATCAGAAAAGCAGAAACAGGTACCTTCTGTACCAGTATACAGCTCATGAATGGAACTGATGAATGTGATGGGAATTAGTGAAAGAAGGAAGAGTAGCAATAGATGAGCTTCAATTGACTGAAGTTTATTTCATTTTAATTTTATATTTGTGTACTTGTTTCTCCTAATCTTCTTCATATAAACTGATATTCTTAAACTTGGACTAGAAAGCAACAAGAAAGGTTGTTCATGAAGATAAGAGATGGACTTAATGATGGTGAGAAGACTACTAAATAAGGATCTAAGTTTATACTGGGATATGCAAAATTTTGGATGTTACAATATATGTTAATGGATAGTCCACTGAAGTTGTCTGTGGCACATGGTAAGGGTTTTTTTAGATCACATGTTTCACAGAATTTTCTGCTCCTAGGGTGGGTTTTGTTTTAGCAATATATGCACATAGCTGAATTATATGAGTTTTCCTTTGGGAAAAATAAATCGTTGTTTGCATCAACATATCTTGGCGAAAGCCAAGAACCTTATGACATCATGATCGTGTTAGAATATGTTTGCCATAAATATAGAAATTTGTGTGTAATTGTACCTGTTTTCTCCAAATCACAATCTTTTTTGCTGTATCACAATGTTTGAATAATGATTGGAGGATTGACTAAAGGGGGCATTTGACAGATGTTGTCCTATGGGTTATTTACAGCTGCGGTCCTGTTTGTAATGAACTTCTTGCTAATTCCTTTACTGCAGCATTGTTTCGCTTCAGTGATAATGATCTTCAATTTCTTTAGATGAAATTCATAGTTTTTTGGTGTTGTTAATAAACTTCATGTGCTCTTTTGCCTTGTTGCTTGCAGGTATGGGGGAATCTATCTTGACTCGGATATCATAGTGTTGAATTCATTGTCTTCGCTTAATAATACTGTTGCTTTTGAGGATGACCTACATGGAAAAACTTTGAATGGTGCTGTAATGGCGTTTAGAAAGCAAAGGTACTTGTAACTCCACTTTTGCCGTCTATAGTTCTTAACTGCTATGTTCTAGTTTGCGTACTTGGACCTTGCAATATCCATCTGTTCTCTGGTATTTTGTAAGTAAGCAATAAAGCAGGTTTGCACATTCTACAATTGGGGCCAACTGAGAAAGAAATTTGGATATTGAAATAAGAGCAATTAGGAAGGACATTTGAATGGGAAAAATTATTATCTTTTACTTTTTAATCTGATGCTGGTGGCTACTGCCGTTTTGTGGATAAAATAACATATTCTTTTAGTAAGATAAAGATTGATGAAACTACTCTCAAACCCCCCACAAAACTCCAACCAAAAATAAAAATAAAAAGATGAAGAGGAAATAAAGCTAATGAACAAACTATTTTGGTTGTCCTTGCTGGTGGGAGGTGTATCCATTGGATTAGTCAAGGTGCATGCAAGTCGGCCTGGACACACCACTGTTCTAAAAAAAAAGGTAATGTTCAAGTTGTCCTTCGCTGCCTGAAAATTCTACCAAAGGATTCCATTTTAGAATTAGAATAACCTCAAACCGTGCTACCTCTTAAAGTGTATTGTGGGAAAAGGACAGGACAATACAAGTATTCCGTAGCAAAAGTAAATAAAGGATGTAAAGTATATTCTCTTCTGTCTACCCTATGGCCAAGATTCACTTTCTTGTATGTCTTTTGCAGTCCTTTTGTAATGGAGTGTTTGAAGGAGTTTTATGCCTCTTATGACGACGCACAATTAAGGTGGAATGGAGCTGATCTTTTGACAAGGGTTGCTAGTAACTTTTCTGGCAATGGTAATCTCTCCGATAGAACGACGGAGATCAAGTTTCAACCCTCTTTTCTTATCTTCCCTATCAGTCGTAATAATATTACCAGGTACAGACTTTACTACCTTTTAGTCTTTAGTTAAAAAGTATAAAATGTGGTACTTAGAATTGTAAATGCTTAAATTTATTAGTGAAAGATTTATTATTGTTATTTCAAACATTTAATTGTTAGTCATATTAACATTACCATTTCAAAAAAGAAATTTAGTCAGATTAACATTATTGCCTTTTTCCTTTTCTTGCCATGATAGGTAGTGTCACAACTAGAGTTATTGTGATTATTGGTTGCACTTACGTTCATGATGTTATTACTGATTTGGTTAAAATATACTGCTCTAACTAATGCATAATGGTGACGTCATATAACTTTGTTGAGTCTTCTACTGAAAGAGAGGAGCATCTAGCGCCCTTAGAGCATAAGCAACACTTTCTGTTTCAGTAATGCTGCAAAAATTTAACAACAAAACAGGTAGTTTCAATATTGATTTGAATTTCCATATCTTTCCTATATCAGGAGTCAATGATTGACCTCGTAAAACATTGATTAGTGTAGTTTAGCCCTAATAATATTCTTAAATCCCGGACGAAGTATAAGCTAAAGGGAATAAAAACTCATGACGTCCAATCCTACGCCTCTAAGTGAAGCGTAGACGGTCGTTAGCAATAATAAACCCGACTAGGTTAGGGTCGTCCACGAGGAGTAAGTGTGTGCTAAAGTGTTTAGAAGTGTACAAACTCGACGTTTCTTAAGCTTATCTTCTAACAAAAGAGTGGTGATCAGTTATGTCTAATTTTCTACCAAAATTTAACTACGGACTTCTATTGAACACGTAGAATGCAAATAAAGATGGTTTGTTTTCTAATAAAGAGAAGGACCGGGGTTGCAACCTCAATATGGCATAATTAGTTCATGGGTGTCTTTAATCTTGCGTAAATACTTCGTATAAGTGATTATGATCCAATTGATAGCTGCCCACTAGAATTTTCCAACTATAGCCAAGCTTTTCCCTAGGAAGTTCTTTCAAACCCAAAGGAATTCAATAAGCCCCAATTGATAATGACCTAAGTAGAAATTTTCCTATTCCTAGTTCGATTTTATTAATCAAGCTTCATTAATTCCTTAATAAGCTCCAATCCTTGCTACTTGTTGACTACCCAATCCAATTTCCTCATTTCCAAGTAAGAAATAGATAAAAAGGGCTCAATCTGGTGTTTGCAACCACCAAATAAACACTAAAACATGGAAACAAGTAGATTATCACAATCCAAGTAATAATAAGCAAGATGAACAAATACCCATTCACATTAATGCCAAAAGAATTTATAATCCAGCTATGGAGCTTAGCTACTCATGCTAGAAATGGAAAATACGAGTTGAGATGAAAAGATAACATAATTAAGACTTAAAAGAGTAAGAAAATCCATACAAGGTGTTGATTTTTCCAATCCTTCCCAAATTAGCTAAAGGCTAATATGGAGTACAAAAGAGAAGCAAAGATGACCTAAAAATGACCTAAACTTCTATATATATTAAGTCCCAAAAGTGGACAAAATTGCCCTTGATATTAGCCCCACGTAGCTTCAGATTCAGGCTTCAAGTAGGCTGCTTTCTTCAGGGCTTCACGTAGGCTACGTGCTTCACGTAGGCAAAACCAAAACATCCCAGTCTTCAGCTTAATCCCATTTTCCAGGTACGTAGGCTACGTGCTTCGGGTCGTAGGCTACGTAAATTTTTGGCCTTCAGTTACAACTTCAATTCTTCCAATTGTTCACTTGGACTTGGTCTTTTCTTGCTATTTGTCCATGTTTATCATTCTCAAAGCGTCCACCTCTTCTTAATCCTGAAAATACACCATTCGAAGCATAATTACTTAACTTATTCCAACAAATGGGGCATAAAACTCTATAGAAACACGAGAGAATTTAGCTAAAAAGCTAACTTATCAAAAACCTTGGCTGTCTAATATCTCATTCAGTGAGCTTCGGCAGCATCCGAACATGTCATGGTATTTGTAACCAAACATCAACATCTGTTTATTTTTCTTCTTATTTCTTGCTGGGATGATAGTCCAAAACAGGGGGTTATAGACAAAAATATGTACCAACTCTCCCTTTTCCTTTGGCAGATATTTCTCAGCACCGGCAACAAAGAGTGAGAAAGCTGAACAAGATATGCTATTTAAAACTATCCTCAAAGAAGCAGTCACATTTCACTTTTGGAACGGCTTAACTTCAGCTATGGTTCCAGAGACTGAGAGCCTTGCATACCGGGTCATTAATTACAATTGCCTACATTGCTCTGAAGAATTGTGAATAACTTGCAAAACCATTAAAGCAGATGGCCTTGTAAAACATTTTATTTTCATGCGATTAGATACCTCAAAGCTTTTAAAGAGATTCGAAAGAGTGTCAGTAATGAAGATGTACATTTGAAATTCCGGTGCTGTTTTCCATGAAGAAAGGCTGCTTGCAGTGGTGATGTCCTGTCTATATACCAATTGTTGTTGCAGGAAACATGAATCTTTAGTTGGTTGAAGGCTTCTGGATCTCGTTTTCTTAGTCTATTAGTTGGTGTAGATTCTCTCAAGGGAGGATTAAGAGATCCCACTTTTTATAGCTGAGATCTTTTTGTATATTTGTTTCCCTTTGATTTTTGTAGTTCTCACTTTATCGATCTGATTCAGAATTCACTTAGTTTAATCCAAAGTTTTGTAGAAGTATTTGTAGTCATTGACAACACTTGTAGAACTATTTGTAGCCATTGACAACACAACAATCATATAATTTAGTGATGTTTCTTTTAAATTATTTCTACACCTGCAGCTTCGCATCATTTCTTCTCTTTTCTCTCATCTCATTTAGACTGCCATATATATCGTCAAAACCTGTCACATTTCATGCCTTGTGAAACATTTTACTCTCATGCCAGTAGATACAACACAACTTTTAAAGAGATTCAAATGAGAGTTCCTCATTTGTTTGTTTTTAAGATTAAGACGTCTGAATCTGAATACACATCTGAATATCAAGATGTGTATTAAGATTAAGACATCTGAATCTGAATACACATCTGAATATCAAGATGTGTATTAAGATCTGAATAGAAATAATTAAGACTGTTTGATTTTTAACATCTGAATGTATAAAATTTATCTTTTTTTGAAAATTAATAAACATAAAATTTAAATGAAATACTAACTAATCTAATATTCTATCAATAAAATATATAGTTTTTTAAAATATGATAGTTGTTGGTGGTGATGGCTAACGGGTGATAGAGGTGGTGGTTGGTGGTAATTTTGGTTGATGATGGCAGTTCATGCTAGTAGCTAGTAGTGATTGGTAGTGGTGCCAATTATGATTGAGGATGGTGGTGGTGGGTGGTGATAGTTAATAATGGTAGGTGGTGGTAGTAGTTGTGAGTGAGAAAGGTGGTGGGTGGGTGGTGGTAGGTTATAATAATGGGCAATGTCGGCTGTGATTGTTGGTGGTGATGGGGTGGTCAGTTGTGGTAGTTGAGGTAGATGAGTGTTGATTGTGGGTGAGAATGATATATGGTGGTCGGAGTGGCGGGGATAGTGGGTGGTGATGGTCGATAATGGTGGCGACTATGATTGAGGATGATGGTGGCGTGGTGGTGGTGGAAGTGGGAGTGGTGGTGGTGGTTGGGTATGGTGGTGGTGGTGGTAGTTGATAATGGTAGGCGGTGCGGTAAATAATAATGAATATGTGATAACATCTTAATGAAATTAAGTTCTATTATAGATCTTAATCATACAGACCTATTCAGACCCATTAAGTGGTTGTGAAGTAAAAAAAACAAACACACTTAATTATTAAGCTCTGAATGATCAAGATTCAGACTTTAAAAACAAACGCACTTAATATCTGAGATCTGAACGATTAAGATTCAGACCTCCATTAAGTGCAAACAAATGACGCCTGTTGTGTGGTATCTCTTTAAAGAGATTCAAATGAAGTTGCACATGAATTTTACTTTTTGATTTTTTATTTGAACGTTATATATTGGAAATACCAGGTTTATACGATGTAACCATATTTAATCTCATTATTTGGAAAATATAGGAATATTCCACCTAGTGTTGACTACTGACAAAACTGGACCTAATCTTTTCAAGTGTACAGAGAGCTTCTTCTATGCTAATTCTTGCATCAGGTGTCACTAAAGTGCAGCTCAAAACTAATTCCATGATAGATAACATATAATGCATCTTTGCATCGGTTTGTTCATCCACTGGCTGTACCAAATTAGCATCCACTCCCTTATGAATCTCACTTGGAAAAGAATCACTAACCCAACATCGTATGTGTTAAGGATTTTAGTAAATATGCAAGCAACAAGAAGGTTGAAAAATAGGATTAAAAGATTGTCTCTCAAATTTTATTAATCATAGGGCTTTAAATAGCCAAATAAATAAAATAGTAGACTCCTCCTAAAACTAGATTTACTCTTACTATAATTAAAATTATGAGTCTTCTAGCAGGCTCCTCTTAAAACTAAACAACTAATTATTCTAGAAAACAGTAGCAGCAACAGATGCAAAATCCAACACTCCTCCTTGCTTTTGTTGCTGCAGTCTAAAGAAGGTCATCCTCAATTCCTTCTTCTGCTATTAGTGCTTGTGCATGAGCATCTTTGAACTTGCACACTTTTGTAACATGACCTTTTTGTTTGCAATTTCCACATAATGCATCAGGTCTCCACCAACAAATTTTTTCTAAGTGTGTTTTCTTTTTGCAATATTTGCAATAAGGATAATCGACTTTTTCTTTTTGGTGTTTCGCATAAAAAATACCTTCAATAACTTTTCCTTTCTTTGCTCTTGTGCTTGAAGAACACTTATTAATTCTGCAACAGAGATGGTAGAGAGATCTTTAGACTCTTCCAGAGAAGAAATTTTGGATTCAAATCTCTCGGGAATTGTCACAAGAATTTTTTCAACTATCTTGTCATCTTTGAAATCCTCGCCAAATAACCTGATTTTATTGACAATTAAAGAAATTCGGTCAGAATACTTAGCGATGGTCTCATCATCTTGCATTCTAAGAGATTCAAAATCTCTTTTCAAATTTAAAATCTGATTTTGTCTGCCTCGTTCACTTCCTTGATACTCCTGTTTGAGTGTTTCCCAAGCTTCTTTTGCTGTCTCACATGCAATGATTTTAGAGAAGATTGAATCTGCAACTAAATTTTGTATTGTAGTTTTGGCTTTGTATTTTTTTTGTTTTCTCATCTGAATGAGCTTTGATTTGGGCAAGGGTCGGATTTGGAGGAAGTGGTTGTATAAGTCTGTCTTCCATTACAACTTCCCACAGATCATAAGCTTCAAGATAAGATTTCATCTTCACTGACCAAATCTGATAATTTTCACCAGTGAAGGTTTGTGGGGTATTCAAAGAGAGACCGTTGCTTGCCATTGTTAAAAATTTGGTTAAAAATCGGTATGGATAAAAGTGGGTATGATTTAAAAGTGGTTGAAATTGGTTGTTTTTCAGCGAATTCAGAGATCCGTCAAGATCAATGGAGGCTCTGATACCACTGTTAGGGATTTTAGAAAATATGCAAGCAGCAAGAAGGTTGAAAAATATGATTGAAAAATTGTCTCTCAAATTTTATTAATCATAGGGCTTTAAATAGCCAAATAAATAAAGTAGTAGACTCCTCCTAAAACTAGATTTACTCTTACTATAATTAAAATTATGAATCTTCTAGCAGACTCCTTCTAAAACTAAATAACTAATTATTCTAGAAAACAGTAGCAGCAACAAATATGCAAAATCCAACAGTATGCTCAAGTCTCCGGTATATATTTCTATCACTTGGTCTCATTGGTGTAAACGTCTCCATCATCAAGATGCCAAAAGTGCCCAAAACTATAAACATCACAACTCGTGGATGCTATTCCATCTTGTCCATACTCTGCAATCATGGTCAAAATAATTAGAAAAGCTTCCTAGTTATCGAGGAATATTCTAGAATTGTGCTTACCGAACTATATCCAAAGGAAGGAATTAATGTTTTGGGTATTCTACGAATATTAGGAAGCTTTAAAGTTATAATACCTGGAGCAATGTAACCAATGGTTGCAATTGTCCTAGTTTGTACAAAAGCCTCCCCTGCACCTAACAATTTTGCAATGCCAAAATCACAAACATGGCCAACCATATCTTGATCTAGCAAGACATTGCTTGGCTTCATGTCACAATGCACCACTGGTGTTGAATAGCCATTGTGGAGATAGTCCATAGCAGATGCAATATTTATCATTATATCTATTATCTGCAACATTTCTAAGAATAAGTTATGACTGTATAACCATTTTTCAAATGTCCCATTCGGCATGTATTCCAATACTAAGGCTTTAAAACCGGGGTTGGAGCAACTAGTGATGACTTAGTAAGATTTTGATGGCAGAGGTTGCGCAACATCTCACATTCTGTACCAAAACTTTTGAATGCACCTTCCAATTGCGCATTGAATATCTTTGATGCCAAAAGAGTAGCATCCTTAAGTACCCCTTTGTAGACTGATAATAGGCTAAATTCACGTAGTTAGTGTAGACTTACGCTCCTACTTAATGATGCTTCACTGTCTTAGGAATGTTAAATGATGTTAAAATGACTCTAATTGTTGATTTTATGTTTCGCAGGAGCAAAATGCGCTTATGAGGATCTAAGATGGTGTTTGAAGCTAAATTGAAGGAGAAAAGCCCCTTGGAGTAGTTAACGTATGAAAAGAAGGAAGAAAATCGCTGGGACAGATTATAAGTCCACTAGCGCGGCCTTAGCGCAACCGCGCTAGTCCAGTTGTCAGGGACAGAACAAAACTCCAGTAGCGCGGGCTTAGCGCGCCCACTAGCCCGACTGCGCTACCCAACGATCCCCGTACAGAACAAAAGTCGATTAGCGCACCCAGTAGCGCGTCGACTAGCGGAGGCGCGCTAGTCCCAGGCGTACACGTTATTTCCCAGGGGAAAATTTGGAAGTTTGGGGCCATTCCACTTAACCTATATAAGGTTCAACTCGCTCAAAGGAGGATTTTATCAAGGTTTAGAAGCTTGTTCAAGAAAAGCAAAGGCAAGAGGCAAGGAGGGCAATTGGGCATCAATTCTCATCTCCCTTCCTTGTGATTTTACCATTGTTGATGAATTCTTTTGTTAATTTCAGCACAATTATGAGTAGCTAACTTCTTTAGTCTAAGGTTTTGGTTGAACCCGTTGAGAATGAACTTATTGTTATATTAATATAGTTTGCTTGGTTTTCATCTCTATTTGTTCAACTACGTTCTTGTTGTAGTTGCTCGAAGGACCCTCAATCAGCTGTGCCTATTTAGTGTGTATCTGCTCGAGAGAGTACATATTTAGGTAGTTGTTGAACAACATCACTCCCAAAGTATAGGAGAGATCCATAACCGAGGGTTTAAAGATTGGGTTAGAGATAACGATACCTTGGATGCAATCTAAAATGAACTGTAATAAAAGTTAGCTAGCGTAGCTCGAGAGAGTGCGTCTAGTAAATTATCGTAAGTGCTCGGGAGAGATTTACGGTAGCCTGAGCGTTCATGATTGATAGAGATAATTAGGCCAAACTATAGGAAATATACAAGAAATATTCCATCAACGGGGGAAACCATAACCTTAGATCCTTATCGCATTTGTTTAGACCTCAGTATTAGTTATCTTTTAGTTTACTTAATTTCACTCAGTTTTAGTTAGTAAAAATACCCACAAATTGTTATTCATAACCTTTGGGAAGCTGATTATGAAGAATCGAGTGAGTCTAACAACGATAGTTGACAGGTTGATTCCCTGTGGGATTCGACTCTGGGCAAAATACTCAGATTATATTTGCAACGCCCGCTTAGTCTTTTTATAAGACATAGTTGAGCGTGATCATAGACCATGCTGAAACTCCCACTTCAAGCAAGTTGCTTGCATTGAATCCCTCAGTTGCTTGTTCGAGTTCATAATAGGCAATTCTTTCATGTCCTGTTGTCAGTCAATGGAGTGAAATATTGAGTGGAAGTCACTCACTGACGAATATAAAAACTAACCGCAGTCAAACTTATTCTCAGATTTCTCTTACTCTTTGTTCAAAAAGAAAGGAGGAAATAGATGCTAACTGGAATTTGGTGTGTTTCCATGTCAAATTCACTTTCCAGTAGGATGTGAATGCTGTTAACCATTCAAATGTTGCAATTTCATTTAAAGCAATACTGTTGGCCAGCTGATGGAAACCTACTAGAAGGTGAGTAAATTAACAATCTTTTATCTTATATTGCTTTATTTTTCTTGTTACTAACTAAAAACTCTCAAATACAAGAATGATCTATGCGCGTCGATTAATCCGTAGTATAGTAATGGTACTAAACGTTCGTGGGCTAACGCCACTGAGTATGTTACAGGATTAGCCCCAAAGCTCTTGGGGATAATTTTAGAAGGCTCACTACCTCTAATTAAGCACTGTTTATCATCATTTACTCCTACTGTTATTAGCCATATCTATAAACCAGGAGTGGAAACTGGAAAATGGCATTAGCGACATTACAGGCAACAAGTCTCATTTACCATGATGAAATGTACCGAAGACGTCAAACTGAATTTCCTATTCTTGTCAATATATGATATGTGCACAAAATGTCAACCTGGTGCTAATCTTTTCTGGCCAGTCGTGGCGGCGTTGCATTTTTTATTTCTAAGTTGACTATATGATGAACCTGGTAGTCTGAGAAGAGCCCAAAATTTCTAAACATGCTTTCAGGGTTGCTGCAATATTGAGGTAAATGTCTCTTTTACTAAAAAACTGAAAATCCTAATCTTTCTGGTCAGTTGTGGTGTTGCATTTATAGTTTGAACTGATTCTCAGAAAAGTAATTTTAAATGTCCTTTGTTTATTGCTTATGCTTGTTAATTCTTGATCTGGTTAAAATATACTATTGCTCTAACTAATACATAATGGTGACATCATAGAACTTTGTTCAGTCTTATTCTTAAAGAGAGGACAAAATAATGGATTATAATTAGACTAATGTAAACTCTAGCAGTTGGAAAAGGTAGGAAGAAAGTCTGAAGAACCATTCCAACTGGCATATGGTGGGTCATTCGGAAAGAAAGAAATCTGAGATGTTTTAGAGAAAAAAGAGATAACTTACACAAGCCGAAGTACAGTACTATGTGTTGGGATTTTAAGTATTTAATGATATATTAATGCTTAAAATGGGTGAATGGGAAATGGAGGGGAAAATAAAATATTTGAGTAATATTTGAGTTTCCCTCCTTAATTGTCCCACATAGGAAGAGGAAAAGACTTTTGATGGGTATATAAGAAATTGCTCTTCTTCTAGCTAATAAAGAGTTGAGAAGAAAGCAAGCCTCGCGCCGTCGTCGTCGTCGCTCGGCCTCGGCCTCGGATTTGGTCAAATGATCGAGAGATTATTTTCTGGACCAAATTTATTTGTTAATAGTAAATATTAATATTAAATTCATTTCAGTTTTTATCCAGAATTTAGTTTTCTGTTTTGTAACAGAAAATTAACTACCCTTCAATTTTTCCTCT
>ML267794.1:0-56926 GCA_005239495.1 Nicotiana undulata
GCCGACCAATTTGTCGCAGTAAGTCCTCAGATGGACTCTCGGGTCACTAGTACCATCAAACATATCGAACTTAGGAGGTTTGTACCCCTCGGGAATTTCAACATCGGGCTGTATGCAAAGATTCTCATAATTCAATCCCTCAACCCCTTTAACTCCTTCGACGCCCTGAACTCGGTTGGTCAATTTCTTGAGTTCCTCGGCCAGATTCCTGATGAGCTTATCCTTCTCGTCAGACTCATAGGTATGCGGTGTGGAATGAGCTACGGTTTCCACATAAATGGGGTCGTCATAAGCCTGGAGGTGGTCTCTGGTCTGATCTTGGAAAGGCGGAGTGTTGTAGTGACATGTGTTGCGTGGTGCTGGTGGAACGGGATCTTTGGGGTGATTGGGTTGTTTGGGGACGTTTTGGGGTAAAGTGGGGTTCAGAGTATTTGGGAAGTGAACTTCTGGGACGTTGACGGAGAATGATAAGTGGGCCAAATTCTTGACTTGGTCAAGTTCCTCTTGGAACTTCAGCAGCTTCTTCTCTAGTGGAGACATACCCTCGTGCAGAACCTGAATACCCTGACCATCAGTGATCTCAACCTGTTCATCCCTGTTGTCTTTTCTAGTACTGCTTGCATCTGCCATCTTAGTTTTACCCTTGCATTTTATTTTGAGAGGACTGGGAGGAGTAGGAGGAGGGCCCTTTGATCTGGTGCAATAAGTTGTTGATGCCAGAGTGCACGAACTAACCTTTGGGGAAGGGCAATAACTAACAAAAAGGTAGTGAAGTTAGTGAGGATTATGAAGAATATTGCGGTAATTTAAACACGTAGTGTGAAAATATAAAATGCATCCTAAGTTGGGGAACCTCTTTATGCCCGAGGTAGGCCTAACGACAAATTAATTTGGAGAACTTAAATACTAAATGCCTCATTTTATTGATAATAAAATAGACGAATCCAACTTGACTCTAAAAATACGAAAATGTAAAATGTCACTAATGGCCAATGGCCTCATTACATCAAAAGAAAAGTAAAGACAAATCCTATCTATTTGGTCTCAGAAGGACCTTCCCCAAACTCGGCACCTCTACTTGCCTTGATTAACGTTCCCATCTTGCGGAGTCCCAGCAGTAAGTAGGTCTTGGCTAGAATTCCTACTTCAGTTACCTCGGTCTTTTGACAATTCTCGATCCTCCTAAAGAACTTTTCCTCTAGGTCAACTATGCCTCATTCCAAGTGTGCTAGCCTCTGGGTGGAAGTGACGGCCATGTCCTTCCATTCCTCGATCAGCTTATTGTTGGCTATGTGGATTTTGTGATGATCTTTTTCATAGTCACGGAGCCTTTTGCGAAGCTCGTTGAGCCTAGTTGTTG
The DNA here is from genome assembly GCA_005239495.1 of Nicotiana undulata. Lineage (NCBI taxonomy): Eukaryota > Viridiplantae > Streptophyta > Magnoliopsida > Solanales > Solanaceae > Nicotiana > Nicotiana undulata. Next base: position 1,361 of record ML267794.1, read on the forward strand.
CCTCGGCTTTATCATCTATGACCCTATGTCCTCGAGCGAAACCTGGCTCAACACTTTCTTCCCAGTTATCTTCCAACCATCCCATATAGTAAGGAGAGCAACCAACGTGATACCCGTCGGGCTCGATAGTATCCAACTGGATCCTGCAGTGCCACAATTGCTGAGCTTGACACTTGTGAGGGCTATCATCATTTTGGAAGTCCGCCCTGAGATGACTCATTTTCTCGACCCTTGGGACGACTTGCTTCCTCCCTGCCTGCCTCATGACACGAATTGGGACGTAAGGGTATGTCTCTCTAAGACCAATCAATATCAGGAACGGGGTGTCTCTAGTCCGAATGATGAATTCGTCGGTCGGGAACCACTCGAATATCCATTGGATCTGATCCTCGGTCAGATTTTTCAATAACTCAACCCATCCGTCGGCATTCTCTGGCTGTGCAAACATGTCGGGGATGTAGTTCATACGCTTTGGATGATGGAAAGCAATATGATCATCCCAAACTCTCCTATGTATGTCTTGACGGTAGTCACCCCTTTGCAAATGCTCGGTGAGCCAAAGCTGAAGTAGCAGGTTGTAACCCTCAAAATGTTTCGCTCCTCGTTGACAGTTCTCCAAAGCTCGGTACATGTCAGAAACAATCATAGGTACAATGCTTAAATCCTGTCCGTCGATTCCTTCCATCAGAGTCTTGGTAACCACAGCCAATCTGGTGTGGATTCTCCCCTTCTTTGTCGGGAAGACCATCAATCCCAAAAAGCAGAATATGAAGACGAATACCCGGCGGTGAATATGTCCTAGAGAGGTGAGGGCAAACTCTTCCTGGTATGTGCGGTAAGACTGACTACGGCCATACCTCTCGTACAAATAGTCAAAAGGGATCTGCGAATCTTCCAAGCAGACTAAATCCGGATTCTTCTTGAGTCCCATAATCTTGAGAAAACCCCGTCCTGTTTGGTTTTCAGGCATCAATAACCCTTGAGACTCCCAATGCAAACCAGCTAAACCCCCCATCTCTTCTAGCAGCGGTGTCATCTCATTGTTCCCAAATCGAAAAACCGACTGATCCTAGTCCCAGAATAAAGTAGCAGCCTCTATCATCATGTTATTGGGAGGAATGTCCAAGAGAGAGGGAAAGTTGCCCAGGTGTTTTCTGACTGCTGTTTTGTTGCTTGAATGCAAGTCTTCCCACCAATTTAGAAGTTTTGGGTGGATGTTGGTGACCATGCCGAATCTGGGGACCTCGTGCCTCATCTCTGCAAAGCAAACAGGTTAGGTCCTTACCCCCACCAGACTCGACCATTTAACATCAATTATTATCAATGAGCATTTAAGTTCTCCAAATAAATGCACAGAACGTGAAAGCGTCCTTTTGGGTTCCAGGAAAACCCAATGGACTTTGGACAAGGCTATCTTAAAGGCTATTGTGCGGACAACACGTTAGCCCGTCTAGGTTTGACCATGATGCATGCAACATACAATAGAGTAAGATTTCTATTGGGGTTTTAGACTGGTACCCTTGAGCGGACAGCTCAAGGGGAAAGGCACGAAACCGTCGACTGCACCGCTGATTGACTAGTTTTACCGCAAATACACCTTTCCGAATTTAGGGGGTGATATTATTGGAATAGAGCAACCATTCATTGTAAGCGTTGCTATAGGATTTGTTTGGCACGAGTGGAATATGAATGCGGAGCATGATATGTAATAATAAGCATTAAAACAGATAGGCATGTATTTTCACGTTTGAGAAAAATGGTAAAGAAAGGAAATACAACAGTTCTAATGGAAAGCAGTTACAAAGAAGACATGAAGATATGTTAGTTACGTTCAGGTGAAATAAATACTTGCAAAAGTTATACAGTTAACAACATATAAAGGGGAATGGGAAAGGCGTAAGCATTTAAATGAAAATTAAAGGTCCAAATTCACAAAGCAAATTGTAATGGTATAAGCTTAGGGAAGCTCCCCAGGGAAGTCTCCATGCTGTCGCGCCCCCTTTTTCTCGCACGGGTTAGGTACGGAGAGATCGGGTTTATGACATTTGGACAACTCCTTAAAAGAAAGGGTTTAAGGAAGAGTCGCCACCTAACGATTTTTACGGTGCGTTAGGGCACCTAGAGTTGATAACTCATGAACTAGTTTGCGTTACCAGAGATTGGGTAAGGGCTTGAAATTATCCCAAAGGGAAGGTGTTAGGCACCCCTCGAGATCCACAACTGTGGGTCCCAGCCATAGGTTTTGTGAATTTGGACGGTGAACAAGTAACAAGTAAGTATCATATAGGAGGGGATTTCAAAACAAGTATGAGAATCTTTAAAGGGTTTTGGAATAACATTAGAATAAACATTTGAAAGAATTGTCCTAGGTTTAAAGTAATACGGATCACTTCAATGCAATACCCGGTATGTCACACCTCGAAGAGGCGGCTACACGTGGTATTAGCGCACCGGTCTTCATATCGGTATTCTACCCTTCCCACCCCGTAAAGGTTGTTTAAAAGCGTGTGTTGGTTACGAATGCTTATTGCGTGCCATTACCCGTCCCATCCTATAACATCTGGAGGGTGTTTAGGAATACTAATCCTACAAGGCAGGAACTAGGCTGAACCCTTAGGTTTAAAGGACAAAATACTAGGCGACATACAAAACAAGTAGGACTGCACATATAAAGATAAAGAAAGGCTCACATATCCCTCCACACATAGGCATGTAAGTATCACGTCTCAAGCACGATTAAAGTCTCAAGACAAGAGTTCAAAACAGGAATTTTAGTAAAATAATAGGTCGTAGGAATCTGGGTTAGAAAACTTAATGAAGACTGATAGTTGATTTTCAAAATATACAGTAGCTAAAGGCAGCGGTGAGATTTAGAAGTACATAGTGATTTAAAGCTTTCAGAAAACATAGAATAAAGTCATTAAAGCATGAGTTTGAAGTAACATAGTGATTTTAAAAGATAAGGGACTAAAATACAGTGGCTTAACATAGAGTAATAGTTATTAGTTTTCAGAGAATGGTATCAAAATATGGTAACTTTATCGAAAATATAGTAACTTTAAAGAAATACAGAGCAAGGATTTGAAATGGCATGATTTTGAGCAGAGTGAGGCATCTTTGAAAATCCAGTGGTTTGAAAACATAATAGAACAGGAATCAGTAAAAATCAGTAAAAGGAAATAGATGTGACTTCAAGACTGTTTTAAAGTAGAGCAAGAGTTTTAATAAAAGCAAAATGAACTTCAGTGAGGTAAACAAGAGTGGGAACAGGAGGGGTTCAAAATATTCAAAGGGTCTAATTAAACTAGTAGAACATAATTGATTTGATTTTAATACGCATCAGACCTAAAGTTTGCCTAGGCGTCGTATACATTGCCTACTTATTTTCAAAGGGTGAGCATGCATGTTTGGATTCTGATTTTAATAGATACATGTTTGCAGGAAATTGTTTCAAGTAGATTAAACATATTTTATGGGAGTATTAGATTATGTCAACTAGGCGTTCAAGTTCTGATAAATAAGAAGTCCTAAAGGGCAGGATATCTAATGCACAAAGTATCATCTTAAGACATGGTTTCTATATGTCATGTTTATGAAAATGCATGAGCAACATATTATGGCAGCTTTTGTTACTCTTTTAGTTATACTAGGAACATAGGGTCAGATGGCATGAATATAATAAATGTGAAAATAAAGAATCCAAACATGATTTTAATGCATGGTATGCATGTCCTAAGCATGGTACTATTTCACATATAGGAAAATAAAGCCTAAGTCATGATTTCTACCCATACTACACTAAACATGCATAGTTCCCTCCCATATTCACTATCCAGCCCCAATCGTTTGTTTACAAATTATTACAGACCATAGCAAAATGAATTACAGTAATTGCAAAGGGAAAATAAGAAGTTATTCTATAGGGAGCCTTCAAACAGACCCCATCTTCTAGCCTCACCCCCTTTCGAGCTTCACAGCCTCACATAGCCTGGGTGCGGCAAAGCTCCCAAAGGCCTTTGTGAGGGCCCTAGCCAATACCAGCACCCAGCAATTGCCAAAGTTTAGATAGGTGCAGTGTAGAATTACCTACCTCAGTGTGTCAAAGTTCAGAGGGAACTCAAGGTCCCTAAGCAATGCTCACACTGAGGGGGTGGAACCTACATGTCTAAGAGTAGTGTGAAGTGCAGGAAGGAGTAGTTAGAAAGAGTTGATTTTGAAAGGGAGTTTTGAAATAGCATGGCTTTAGAGGATAACATAAAGATCTTTTATGTAAAACCATTTTGAAAAGGAAGCAGTAAAATGGTCACAATTCAGCAGGTATGCAGAATTCAAGAAAGCAAACACAAATAGGGGAAATGGATTAGGGACAAGTATTGGTAGCAGCATATTTGCAGTAATCAGTCCTTAGAACAAAGTTACGGATTTTCACAGAGTGTGATATGCCAAGAGTTTATCATATATTATAGATGGAGATACAAATCTGAGAATACTAAGTATTACAGGTGCATTAGAAGCCAGGCAATTGATAAAGAAACATACATGAGAGATGCTAGATATGCAGAAAGAAGAAGTAAAAGAGTCACATAGACCATAATGAATCATAGAGAGGAAAATAGGAGTCATGCTAGGCTAGAAGAAGAAGAGAGATCGTAGAAAGAGAGTAGACATACTAGTTACATGGTAGGCAATAGAACCATAAGTAAAAGCACAAAAGAAACAACAAGAATCTTAACCAGAATTGAAACATATTGTTTTAGGATGTTGTAAACTTAAATTAGAACATACCAGTGTTAAGAGAGAGTTAAGCAGAAGAGAGCAAAGTGATAGCACTATTAGCCTTGGCTTGCAGCCGGCTAATAACAGGCAAAAGTAGAGAGCAGCAAGTAGAGCAAAGAGAGATAGAAAGAAAGAGCACAAGAGAGTAGTATAGTACTGATGTATGTGTGTGTCAGTGTCTTCAGTATTGAAAGAGTGGAGTATTTATAGTTGAAAACAGGTGATCACATAAGGTAAGAATCACAAATGCATGGTAATAGGAGAAGGCAGAATCCCATTCAGTCAGGAAATCAATGACACGGTTCCCTTGAATTATGGGATTCAAACTCAGAAATGGTAAAGACATGCGGCCACATAAGGTAAAGAAACTCAGTACCATACTTAAATAAGGAAAGGATCCAGGCCTGTTAAGTAATATGGAAACCCGGAATCAGTTAACTAAGGAATCAAGACAATCATTCCCTTAGGTCAAGGGATTCAAATTCAAACGGTAGAACACAAAGTCATATAAGGTAAGTAAAAATCAGTCAAGACTCCACAAGGAGAGAATCAGTTTTACTAAACAATAAGGTAAACAATTAAGACTCATTCGGAAACTCCAATTAAGGAGTGATTCAATAGAATAAAATATTACAGCAAATCAATTAACTTAGACAATCGAATAGGCATTCTAGGGTTTTACGGGAACCTTTCAATCAAGCCATCAAGTAAGAGGTCTAGAGTTAGTCAAGAGAGAGTTATAACACCATACTTCAGCACATAAATAAGTAAGACAAGCAATCGTAGCAACTAAGAATCATAGGCAAGAGATGAACCATCATAGGAATATAATCACATGGAGATGCCACAAACAGACTAAGAATCATTCGAAGCATGATAATCACAGAAAACTTAACAAGAAATAGGAAGTAGGAAGAACCAACACAAAGGTTTAAAACAAATTAGGGCTTTTCACCATGGGTAAGTTAAAAAGAAGAAAGAGCATAGAATCAATAAAGATATGCAAAGGAAAAGTTTAAACATAAGGAGGAAATCAGTTTTAAACAAGTGTAGAAAACTCAGAGAAACCCTTATTAAAAAAAAGCAAAACGTTTAAGGCTGATGGATCTTAAAGATTCAATTGGGAATAAAGTAAGACATAAAGAAAAAGGTAGGAGTCTTCAAGAATACCAGGAATTTAGGGAGTTTAGGCAAAAGGAATTAGGGTTTCATGAGAAACCTAGAGAAAATAGGAGAACCTGCCGTGAAACTCAAAGATCATGGTAGCTATGGCATAGCCGTGTCAAGACCCCACCGGAGAAGGCCGAAAACAACCCAAGCAGTAACCACATCAGCTATTTGGCATGGTCGAAGCCATTGAAGGCTTCAGAGATGAAGGGAATTGGGGGAAAGGAGGCGTCGTGGAGGCTAGTAGTCGAAAGAATGGTGGTCAGAGGTGGCCGGAGAAGGGAGGGAGTCCATCGGAGAAGAGGAGCCAAGGAGGCTTCTAGAGAAGGCTAAAGAGAGTAACAGAGAGATAGAGAGAGATGAAGAGTCTCGAAAATTTGACGGGGGAAAGGGGTAGGTGAGAATTAATTATGGAAATGAGGGATTTGGGCTGTTGATCTTATTTGATCAACGACTCAGATTTAATTAGGGTGGGCCGGGTATGGATTAGGATTCGGCTGGGTATTTAATTGGGGTTTGGGTTGGGATTAATTTGGTTTAAAATGTGGCTAAGGTTTAAATAAATGTGGCTAATCGTTAAATACCCGTAAAAATAGATAATTAATTAATTAAAATAGCTAATAATTGTATAAAAATAAAATTAAGTTAAAATAGGTAAAATTACAATAACTAGCTAATATTAAAAATATAAGACACATAAATTCGAATTTTAAAAGGTATAAAATGTCTAATTAGGCCATATTTGCAAAAGTGATTGTAATTGCAATTAGATAAGACTCAATTGGCCAATTTACGAAATAATTGGATTTTAATAAGTAAAAAATGATTATAAATGACATACTGAACTGGAAAATATTTTGAAATTATTTTAGAGCACAATTTATGAATTATTAAAAATATGAAATATTAAATAAATAGGAAAATAATTTAGATAAAAATATGGAAAAATTAGGAAAAATACTCCTTATTGCAAAGAGTGATTTTGAAAGCTTATATACAAGTTTGAAAATAATTTGAGGAAAAATTGGGTATCAACATTGTCCCGGTTGTGATGGTGGTTCTTGCGTGTTATGCGAGGGAGTGGGTTATTATGGACCCAGGTCAAGCTATTAGCTTAGTTCAGTGTGAGTGTAATTGTCTTGAAGTGCGCAAATGGATGAAACAGGGCTATGGGCTTCATGTAAGTCAGATGTGTTCATTTCAGTATAGCGCTCCTCAAGGAGGGGCGTTGGAATATCATATGTTGTTCCGTCTCCATCAAATTCATGTATATTATGATTGTGCCGTATGAGTTGTGAAAAGTCTTGATAGATCCCTATGTGTTGAGTCTCCATGTAGTGATGATGTTATGCGAGAAAGAGAGCTCTTGAGATTCAGAGTATATATATCGCACCTCAGTTGTGCTTAAGTTTTATAGCATGTGACTCTATCAGTCTCCCCAGGATGGTATTATGCACCTAGCGTGCTTATGACCGATATTCAGTATTTTGCAATAGTGAACAATTCAGCTCCGTGTATATCTCCTTATGCGAATTTTATGATGGGATTGGATGGCACGCCGCCACGGGTATGTTATTTGGATCAGGTTGCACGCCGCAACAATGTGATATTGATTAAGGTCCCTATAATTATTTTTCTTGTGTTTCCTTACTATTTTCTGAGGAAAGTTCATATTCGTTGCGTGAGTTGAGTAGTCCCTTCCTGAGTCATTTCCTTATGTATTATATTCGAATTGTGGCCTATTGGCGCATTGTGGCATCGTGTGAGACTGTTGGTTATGTCTGGGGTTATTGGTTATCTGAGCAGCTCATACTGGGTGAGACGAGACTATTGGATCAGGGATCAGTGCGATGGGATTTTGTGAAGTATGGTAGAGAACAAATACAAGTATTTGGTTAGTAATGAGGTGATGATTTTAGTCAAAAAGGAGAGGATCAATGTTTGGTTAACTCTGAAATTGGTTAGAAATTTCTACACATCTCCTCCGTTGTGGTGGTATCGTCGTCATTATAGCAGGATGTTATGTATATCAGCAGATGCATTGGGAGCATCAGATTCGTGAAATTTTGGCTATTAAGGTTCAGGGAATGTCATTGTGGTTGGATAAGGAAATATGCGGTGTATGGTGCTAAATTCAGCAAAGGTATGCAGCCACGTCTTGGTACCTCGTGTAGTAGTTGATACAATGTTTTTATATTGGAAATAGGCCTCGCAAAGAAATTTCAGGTGTTGGAACTGGGTTCTGAGCTTATTATATGGATAAAAGGAAATATCTTCAGATTTGATCAAGCTAATGTGCTCAACTGGGTTGTGGTGGCACGGGAAGGTGCTCGAGGTGTTAAACAGTGATTTCAGATAACCCCAGAGTAGTTCTTGGCACGTTCGAGGACGAACTTCTGTTTAAGTGGGGGAGAATGTAACGACCCAACTGGTCGTTTTGAGCTCTAGCGCGTCGTTCAGCAGTTTGAGGTCATGAGCAGCTTCATTTCAGGTATTATGACTCGTGCGCATGGTTGGAATTGAAATTCGAGAAGTTCGGGTGGATTTGGAAAGAGAATTCTCATCTCAGAAACCTTAAGTTGGAAGAATCGGCTAAGAGTGGAATTTGGAGTAAACGACCTCGGAATCAGGATCTGAAGGTTCCAGCAGGTTCATATGATGATTTCGGACTTGGGCGTATGTCCGGATCGGGTTTTGGATAACCCGGGAGCGGTTCGACGTATATTGCGGAAGATAGCATTTTAGAAAAAAATTCATAAGTTTGGGTTGGAAGGCATTTCAGTGTTATAGTTGTCCGTTTGGGATTCCGAGTTTGGGAATAGCTCCGTATGGTGATTCTGGAGATGGGAGCGCGATCGGAAGTGAATTCGGATGTCCGGAGGTCATTTTGAAGTCATTTGGATAAAGATAGAAACTCGAAGGTTTTGAAGAATCCGACCGGAAGTGGAAATTTTGATATCGGGGTCGGAATGCGATTCCGGAAGTTTGAGCAGGTCCGTAATGTCAAATATGACTTGCTTGCAAATTTGGTGTCATTCCGAGTAGTATAGGTCAGTTCGGCGCATTGTTAACGAATTCAAGAACTTAAAGTTCTTAAGTTTGATTCTAGGGGTTTTGAGGTGTGATTCTGAATTTTAACGTTGTTTTGGGCGTTCCGAAGGCTTGAACAAGTCCGCGGGATGATTTGGGACTTGTTGGTACGTTTGGTTTGAAGTTCCGAGGGCTCGGGTGAGTTCCGGGTAGGTCCCGGGATATCTTTAGGCTTAAAACATAGTTTTTGCAGGTAAGAGAAGTCAAATCTCTGAACCCACCACCGTGGTCCGCGGTCCTTTTTGTGCTGACCTCGGTGGGGGCCTTCGCGGTCGCGGTCGTTTTTTCCTGGTCCGCGGTGGAGGAGCTCGACCACTGGTACGACTTAGGAGGCCTATATCGTTTGATGTACAAGGAATCTTGAGATTATTTAAAAACGAAAGTTGTAGCCCTTTGTGTCTAGTTTCCATAAAGGTAAAGAAATCGTAATGTGGACATGTGTAGAGAAAGTTATGGCCAAAATACTAAAGCATGTCACTGCAGTCATTATTTCTTGGTTTTCTTCACTTTTTTTTAATTTTGCCACCGAGGTCCGCGGTGGGGGCCTGAGAGGGGTATAAACAAGTGGGATTTTCAGTTATTTTTTATTTTTCAAAACCCCAAAAATATAAGAGGCGATTTTCCAAACACTCTTTCTTCTCCAAACATTTGTAAGTGATTTCTAACTCATTTTCTTCACTCCTTAACTTCTTTTTACAAGATTTCATCCTAGAATCTAGGGTTTTCATGGCGGAATTGGGAATTTTGGGTGAAACCTAAGAATATTGAAATTTGGGGATTTAGACCTCAAATTGAGGTCGGATTCCAAAATTATTTATATATCCGGGCTCGAGGGCGAATGGGTAATCGTGTTTTGGTCCGAATTTTGGGTTTGGACTGAGCAGACCCGGGTTTGATTTTTGACTTTTTGGGGAAAGACTTTAGAAAACTCACTTCCATGCATTATAATTGATTCATTTAACATTTATTGATATAATTAAGTCACTTGTGGCTAGTTTCGAGTCCTTGGGAGACGAGTTTGAAGTTTCGGGCGCCTTCTTGACCCAGAAAGTAGGTTCGACACGAGGTGAGTCTCCTTTCTAACCTCGTAAGAAGGGAATTGTCCCCATAGGTGATTTAAATGACTATGTGCTAATGTTTGTGGGGGCTACGTACGTACAAAGTGACGAGAGTCCGTACGCCGCGGCTATTATTGTTATGTCCGGGTAGTTAGGTCCACATCATGCCTTGCGTTCTTTCTAGAAATGAATTATATGCTTTATGAATTTATGTTATATGACACTTTGGTTTCCCTGAGATCACAGAAATTGGTAATTTAATGGAATTGTTCATTGAAAGTAATTTTAAAAAATGTTGTATGTGCATGTGACCGCTTCGCAATTTACATTCCGCGAGCGGAGTGTTATTTCCCCCACTCTCATGGGAGCAGGATATACGCCACGGAGGATTGAAAGATATATTCATGGTTCGGGTCGTTCGACCCTCGACAGTGTACAAATATGATTATTATGATGGCTCAGGCCGGTTGTCCTTATCCTGTATGCGCATGCTAAATTGTTAAATTATATTGTTGGACCCTAGTGAGTTTCAAGTCGACCTCTCGTCGCTGCTTCTTCGAGATTAGACGGGATACTCACTGGGTACATATTTTTTTATGTAATCATGCTACGCTTGCTGTGCATTTCTATTGCACAGATACTTTCATAGCAATGTGGTCGGCACCGGAGACTTAGGCGAGCTGCATCACCCGGAGGCGACCCGCAACCGACAGAGTCTCCCTCGCATTGTATTTACTTTCATTTAAAATTTCCTTGTCCACTGGTATTTCGGACAAGCTTTGTAGAAATTGTAAAATTCTTAGAAATTGCTCATGTAGTTCTGACACCGGGTTCTGGGATGTATTTGGGTTGTATTTTTATTAAATTAGAAAAATAAACTGTTGCTTTTACTTAATGGATTTTTATCTGGTTATTATGTATTAAAGTGAAAGGTAACGATTTCGAAAATGTTAAAACAGGAATTTATTTCAACTAATTAATGATTGGCTTACCTGACAGTGGTGTCCGGCGCCATCACGACCTTATGGATTTTGGGTCGTGATATTATATGTCCTAGTATCTTCTTACAACATAACTCAAGGGAAAGATTTATAAGAAAATCATAATGATAATTCATTTAATTTATTTTCCTAATTTAGTCTTTTGATATTTCTTATAAAACTAATGTGTTGTTTAGACTATTTATTTCTTATATATTTATGTGAAGAGGATAATTGTACCTTACAATTAGATACATAAGGTTAATACTCTACCTCATCCTGTGTTTCTTATGGGATTAAAGCGATTAGATTGAAAAGGAATATGATTAATATCCTTTGATATTTTCAGCAAACAAATATAATTAATATATGTTGATGTTTTCATCAAATAAATATGATTAGTACCCCTTATCAAATCTTTTGAAGTCACTTGTATGCCAATATTTTGAGCTATTTTTATAGAGCTGAAATTTGGATAGTAAATATAACCGATGGATTCAAATTATAAAAGGATAGAAAACTGTACTGAAAAAGAATTTTAACTTCATGTAATTTCTGTTTTAAAGACTGCTAGACTAAAACGTGAGTGCCAGTAAATAAGTAGATAACGAAATTTTATGGACGTGATCTATATGAAACTAATATATACTAACATATAAAACTAATTGATCAAACCATTCTTTTATAAAATATATTAATAAAAATAAAATGTCTCGTGAATACTGTAGGACATATTTTTTTCTTTCTATTGTTGTAAATTTATGATAAAATGCAGATAATTCCTTTTCCAATTGAGGCTTTTATCATTTTCATTTAAGGTATCTTTAGCGTAAAGTTTCTTTTGCGGATAAGATAAGTTATATATTATTGTTAACGCAGGCTTTTTTATGGAGGACTCTTAAACCTAATAAAGTTTCACTTTTGCTTGTTAATCCATGCGAAAATCTGCTTGTGGGTAAAATTTACTCATAAAAGTTTTCAAAGACAAAATATTAATTGAATTCAAAGTTTCCAAAATTAGATGCACATATACTGCGCACCCAAAAATTCTTAAGTGGAATATATTAGGTTCATGACCCAAAACTAATTACAACGGGGAATATTTATGATAATTTATCGGTCTGAGATGAATTAACATTGTTGCATGCAAAATGGTGTGACCCCAAACAGAAGTGAGCAACCTTATTTTTATGAGTAACAATCTTGCTATCAGTTGCGCACATTTAATCAAAGACTCTACAAGGTCATTTTGAGTGTGAACATGAGCTACATGATGTTCCACTTTTATCCCAATTGATAAGCAATAACCATTTAATGCTTGGGATGAAAACTCAGCAGCATTATCAAGTCTAATAGACTTAATTGGATTAACGGGAAATTATGTCCGTAATCGGATTATTTGTGCCATTAATTTTGCAAACGCCAGGTTGCGAGATGACAATAGGCATACATGAGACAATCCAGAAGATGCATCTATTAAGACCATAAAATATTTAAACGACCCACTAGGTGGGCTAATAGGTCCACAATGTCCTCTTGTATACGTTCCAAAAACGCAGGGGACTCAATTCCAACATTTGTTGGTGATAGTCTAATAATTAACTTGCCTTGATAACAAGAATTGCAAGAAAATTTATTATTTAAAAGAATCTTTAAAAAATTTAATGGATGCACCTTTGAGTTTTTTTATAATTCATCTCATCATAATTCATCCAAGATGCCCCTATCGATCATGCCAAAGTACATAAGTATTGGAATAAGTAACTTTTTGGTAACGATGAGATATTCAAGATTATTCTAATCTATTGTCTCAATATAATATCCATTTCGGCGGATATCTTTAAAACTCAACAAGTTTCTCCTGGACTTGGAGGAGAATATTGTATTATCTATGATAAGTATTGTTCCCTTAGGCATAGTTATAGTAGCTCTTCCAGAGCATTCAATCAAAATCACTACTACCAAAATTATAGTAACATCTATCTTACACACTGATATAAGAAAAATATTTCTTCTCTTTAAATATGGTATATGTAGTACATGAATCAATTAAATAAATATTTTTTCAATTAAACTTTGATCCAAGTTTACTTTGTGAGATATTCATATTTGCTTCATATGGTTTGACATACAAAAAATTATATATATATATATACACGTGTTGCTATTGCCACTAAAACTTGAAAATGAAAACAATATTCTTTAACTCTCAAGTAACGAAAAATTCAAATGATAGTAATGTTTTACATTGAAATACGCTGGAAATAATATTACTATATTTGGTAAAAACGAAATAACACTATTTCATAAAATAAGTAATACTAATTGATACAAATGTTACAACTCACGTAAAGAATTATGGTTACATGATATTTATTCGCTGATTATTACGAATAAGAAAAAATAAAAATAAAAATCAAACTACACAATCATCTTTAACCAGAGATTCATCACCAATCAAATAGTCTATTTTTTTTATCAAAGTTCTCAAAGAAGTCTGCCACATCCAAGTGGGTGAGGTCAAATTCATCGTCAGAGACAAAATTAGCTTCAGAGCCTTTATTCTTTAGAGATGCTTGATAAAGCTCAACCAAATGTGTTGGTGTACGACAACTTTATGTCGTCATATCTTTCCGTTAAGACATTCCACAAAACAAGTGGATCTTTGACTTTGAGATATTCTATTTTCAACCCTTAATCAAGGTGATGTCCCAAGAAAATCAAGGCCTTAGCACAGTATTGGGTAGATGCTTTATTTTTGTCTTAATGTCGTCTCCACCCATAGCATCTAAATGGATTTCAACATCCAACACACATGACATATAGTTCTTGCGCGAAATTTCAAGGGCAGCGAACTTTCTTTTCATAATATCAATCATAATTAAAAAAGGAGAAAAATTATACCTTAGTCTTCTCAAAGAGTTTCTTGAGACATTAGAGTCTCGTGATGATAATGTCTTATATAACAATAAGAGAAGAAAAAGAGTATTGTAGAGATAGGTAGAGAGCGAATTCTTATTGATTTTGGGATCAATTACAATGGAATAGGACCCCTCTCTTTACAGGGGAAAAATAACTTAGCCACCAAATAACAATCCCTAAGATCTATCTAAAATATAGACACTCACCTTAAATACAATTCCATTTACAACACAATCTATTTATGTGTGGATGAGATTAAAAAATAAGAAAAGTGGTCTCCAATGTGCACATAGAAACGTGGTTTCTATTTGCAATTTATTTTCAACTCTAATACAATGTTCAAATTCTAAAATATGTTATCTTATGTAGAAGCACTAGATAATAACAATGTATAGACATATATACAAATGTATTTTGTCCCAGATAACAGCTGTTAAATAATTATGTGTAAATACTAAATAGTCCTAATTTCATATGTAGTAGGAGTAAAATATGTCCTAGTCTCATATGTAGTAGGAATAGAACATGTCTTACTCCCATATGTAGTAAGAATATAATATGTATTATACATAGGGCTCATTATAACATTGTTAAAAAAGATTTTTCTCCGTGCATTCTCACATGGTATAAATACCATCAGCGAGAATATCGTTGTGCGTCATCCCAGCGACATCTAGGAAGAAAGATCTCACCGTTGTGCAATTTTTCAGCAACTTCGTCTTGATCCCAGGGTTCATCATTGCTATAGTGGTATTGTGCATATACCAGTACCACCATCATATACGAAGCCCTTGTGCGACCAAACCCCAAAATTCCAGTCCAATCGGAACAGAAAAGTCAATATTGTGCTTCTTTCCGGTTGACGGCTCAAGATTGATTTGCGCTATCTCCTCATCATTAACTGTTGTGCGAAAACCAACACTACCATCGGAAAGTCATGCGATAAATCCCAGTTAATCGCTCCAGCAGAAAGTCCCTCACGCGCCTCCATGTGCCGCCAGAATTAGGGTTCCGACGAGCTACAATAACTTTTCCGGCACATGTGAGCCATTCCGGCCACTTTTTGACAAAACTTCTTCAGGAAATTACTCGTCCAGTGATTCCGAGACTACCCATATAAATTACATCAAAACAATTTTTATTTATTTTTTCGGCGTGAACGGTAATTTTTAGAAAAGTTTTTGCTTTCTGATGGCGTTTTAGAGCCTATTATGTGGTGTAAAATTCGGCTTAGTCTCACTATTTTCAAAATTTTCCGGCGAATTTTCGGCCAACTTATGTTTATCAACAACCACCTGGTTTTGTTGCTCAAGGGGAGTCTAGTGGCCATGTATGTTGAATGATCAACTTGCAGATATTTCCACCAAGTACCTCACTAATCCTCGTATTAGTTACATATGTAACAAGTTCGGTACATATGATTTGTATGCACCGACTTGAGAAGGAGTGTTAGATAGTTATGTGTAAATAGTCCTAGTCCCATATGTAGTAGAGGTAGAATATGTCCTAATCCCATATTTAGTAGGAATAGAATATGCTCTAGTCTCATATGTAATAGGAATAAAATATGTATTATATATAAGGCTCATTGTATCATTGTTAAAATAGATTTTTTTCCCGATATCACAACAATGATATCTTGGACACCTTAAAAGCACCTAAACTATTCCGTCAAGTACCTGGTCATCAATACGAGTATCTAGTAACCTAGACCAATAAAGCTTGGGCAATAGGCTATACACAAATGCTTAGTAGTTCAATCTCTAATTTTGCATCTTAAATATAGTTTTAGTTTGACTGGATTTGATTCTACTTCATTTCTTTTCCTTTTTGTATCTCTAGAAATTTATAGTGGTTTCGACGAGATACACCAAGTTTCAATATCTCCGAGTAACAACAACAAAAACTCTAGTGTAATCCCACAAAATGAGGGTCTGAGGAGGGTAATATGTACACAGACTTCCCTAAGAGAGACTATTTCCAATAGCCCCTCGGCGCAAGAAAAGCTACAATATCTCCGTGTGACACTTCAATAAGTAGAAGAGAGTTCCAAAGACCAATCAAACAAACATAAATACACAAATAATTCTTGTACACTTGATGCATTGTCTATTTCACATTCAAAAATATAAATCTCAAAGCTAATACTTCCATCAGAGAATACTTTGATCTCATGTTATTACGTCATAATATAAAAGAATTGAACCTTTATAAACTTCATTGAAGTCACAGTGAATCAAACTTCCTATCCATATTTCTTCCTTTCCCCTCTTTGGGGAAGAGAAGAACCAGTTTTTTAGCTGCCTCTCACATTAGGGGTTGCAGCGACTATTTGTTCTGACATTGCCATTCATGTACAAGTAGGTATGCTTCTCAGAAAAACTAGTCACTGTAGGAACTGCTGAGAATCCAGTATATCTGCCCTCCAGCTTCGCCGAGCATATGTCAGAAATATACCTTAGAAGCTCATGTCCTTGGACAAACGGCTGAGCTGCATATTGTTCAAATGGCATCCACTGCAAATAGAAAAGCACCAAGCACCAAAAATGATAGGGAAAAATATGAGCGTGCAGCATGGAGCTGGGAACTTAACGCAACTTAACTTTGCCATCTACAAGTTTGCACGTAATTTTCTAAGAGTAAGTTAGATGGATCCAAGTTAATTTTCTCACTTCATCTCAATTAAAGCTCATGTCAACTGTTTCTACTTGATTACTTCGTCCGAAATCAAACCGGCAAGAGTCCAGCTAGAAACACTTAAAAAAAGAATGCAAGATTTGCCCAGATGAGGAAAAAGATGTTTGTTAACGGAAAAAGGAAAATCGTAAAATCTCGAGGATGATTATTTTTAACAGCATTGACATAGGAAGTCCTAGTTCTGATACCTGGGCTGCCTCTATTTCTGCGTCCTGCTTCTGGATATCAAAGGAGAGAGGTTGTAACATGCAGACAAAGAATAGATCGGACTTATCAAAGAATGACTTGTGGCTTTGCCTGCAATTTAATAACATCATCTTTCAAACACAAACTAAGAAGCATCTTAGTCTAAAATGCAGAAACGGTAACAGACCGAACATGTAAGGGACAACGAAAGGTTTCATACTCATGTAAAACGAAGATGACTATGTTATTGGCATTCCACAATCAGAAGGGAATAAGAGCATAACCACCACGATTATACATACATATTATCAAGAATGTAATCACAAATTAAAGATATAACGGAAACTTAAACAACTTATAAGTGAAAGACAACCTGAATGCCAGTATTTCTACAAATTTTGCATTAACCTGCATCAATGGATACCAAGTGAGTGTTGTTACTAAATCCTGAAGCAAACTAGAATATGGAATAACTAGTTTTTAAATTTAAAAACAAGAAATTTCATCAGAATTCTCACTCACCCCTGTCTCTTCTTTTACTTCCCTGACAGCTGCATCACATATATCTTCACCCTGTGAATAAAAAGGTCAGCACAACTGCAGATATTCTTGCAGCGGATACTTTTGCTTTTTTGCCCCCCTCCATTTCATTTAATTTGACTTTCTTATATGCCACATAATTTATCATTCAAACATACCTCATCAACAACTCCTGTAGGAAACTTCCACACACCGATTCCACGGAATCGTCCACTCTTTTCTTGGACAACTAGCACCTAAGATTTTAAAGAAATTATTACTATAAGTACTCGAATAACTAACATGTATTAAGAACATATATATCCAGATAGATACTATTAAGTATAGAAATAAATGTAAGCTGAACACTATCAGTATATGTACATGGAGAAAGAAAAACCCTTTTCCAGAAAGGAAAAAAAACTGAAATGGCTCGAGTGTGCAGAGAGGAGGTGGAGTAAGGTGGTCCTTATACTAACAATGAAAATCGAAGGAAAATATCCAAGCAAATATTGGGGATGAGGTATAAAAACATGAAGTGTCATACATATAAGAGGATATCTTCATGCAACCCCTCACTGAATAATCAGTATGTATGGAGAACTTATTTCAGTCTAAGTTGCTCGGACTCTTCACTTTTGATGTCACACCCGTGTTGTGGGTGTGGGATTCGTACCGGATTTGGTCAACCGATTTTGGGTACTTTGACCAAAATCGACGGAGGAATTCGGGACAAATATAATGATTTCTGTAATCACAACCAAAGATGGTGTGAAATTGAAGAAAATGGAATACCTTGTATATAGAAACTTCTATGTCAGTCATTTTCCTTTTATCTTCTTCTCGGATTCTCTTGATCATTATTTTCTCTTTCTCGGAATACCTTGTAAGTTTTTTACATAATGTCTCATAATGTATACATATTTTTATAACTCTATTTTTAGATATTTGAATTATTTTTAGCCGAATCCCCGCACCCGTATCCTCCCCGAATCTTAAGATTTTAATCATGAAGGATCTGACTTCTAGACCGCACCCATACCTGACACCCACACCTGAGTCCAAGCAATTTGGATTTCAGTGATATTATCTGTATTCTATTTCACTAGAGAAGTACCGTTATTTTCACTAATGGTCCATGAATATAACCTTGAGATATAGTTATATACAAGTTTTGGCATATCTCAGGCATTCTCTCCCTACAGTCACTTCCTCGGTCACTAATCTACAACATTTTGCTGTCTTTAACTGTCTGTTTTCTATCTCTCTACCTTCTGCTTCTGTGTTTGGCACAATTCTGTCCTATATTTCTAGTTAACTAATTCATTCACCTTTAGGAAGAAACAACAAGTTATCTGACTAAATTTATTGGCAGAGAATACAGATCGGCACAGGCAAACACACAGCAAAGCTGTGGATAGAGGTTAATATGGAGCAGCTAGGATAAGGATTCTGCAACACTGACCCGTTCTTCTCATTTTCATCCCTTTGCAAATTATGCAAAAACTCATAAAATTGATTCAACCTCCATATAGAGATGCTTATGTTATCTTTACTTACTTATTAATTAATTAATATTTATTTTGGATAAGCAATATTCCATGATAGCTAAAAGTAAGGAGTACTCCTATAGAAGGGTATACAAATAAGATAAAGCTTATATAAAAGAGACTCTCCAAAAAAGTTTACCCAATTACTATCCTAGTAGAGATATACCGTGAGCTCCTCGGAAAAAATATAGATTTTTTCATTCTTCAGAAGCTCCATTTCATTTTCCATCAAACTATCCATATTACTTCGTGAGGTGCCGGTCCAGGTTTTTTTAATTTCAATTCTCTTATTTTGCAGCAAGAAAGCAGATGCTTCACTGTTTGGGAAATCACCTGAATGACTCCAAGTCGGCTATCCAGCAAATTACATGATTTGGTGGTAGAGGCATAGTGGATAAGTTTCACTGGTAGGCTTGCACAAATAATCACTATTTGCATGCTGCCTTTCATATTTTGGAGTCGTAAACAGACTCGGAAGGAGAGTCCCTTCTGCTTCTCTTGAGATATAATCTCTACAAGAAATTGACTTGAACTTGCCTTGAGGATAACCCATCTCTCAGTCCCGTAAGTCCCTGGTTCTATCAGTTAAACTCCCCAAACGCAGAATGTGCTCTTTTTCTGGCAAACTCGACTACAGAACATCAGTTTGCGAGACTGGGGTAAAGTTGCTGAAATCTCACCTTACGAGGTCCCTCATTACACATCCTCATACCCGGAGTAGCATCTTCCTAATCTGCCCACATGTACCTAATTTCCCTTCGGAATCCCCCACCTGCGAGTCTGCGGCCATGTACCTAATTTTCCCCTCTATAAAGTAATTTTGGCCAATTAATTCTATAACATCCATGATACTCACGTTGGACACAAATCTCGACCAATCATGAACATATTGCAGACTTGCCAAATAACAATGAAACCATCTTCTTCTTCAAAAGAAGCCATGTAACTTCTTTGATCTGAATCTGGACTATGATTTCAGTAGATCAGATCTTATTATTACTCGTTTCTTGTTCATTAACAACAACAACATAACAAAACAAAACAAAAAAGAAACAGTGAGTTCCCACAAGTGAGGTCTGGGGAGGATAGTGTGTACGCAGACCTTACTCCTATCCTAGGGCAGAGAAGTTGTTTTCGATAGACCCTCGGGTAAAGACAAGATGAAAAGAATCAGTGGCAACAAGTGGTAACAACGAAAACAACAAGGTATTAAGCAAAGTAAAAGAAAATCTTCAGTTGACTGTCATTTGTGCTCTTCTTTTATGAATAGTAACGTTATCAATGTATCTAATTAATGAAATAAACACATACAATCATGTACTTTTGAGGTGCTTAATGAACAAAAATGGCTCATCAATCTAATGCCCACTAAAGTTGGAAGCCCCTCCATGATGAAGCATGTTGTAATTGTTCTTTCCTTAATGTATTATAATGATTGGTCTCTTTTCTAGCTTTTCCAATAAAACTGAGTGCTTATATACATGATCATTAGGCAGAATGAGTAACACCAAAATATACCTCATTCCTTTCATTGATGACAAAAGCACCAATACCCACTCTATGTGTCGCATTTGCCGGAATAGTGTTAGCAGTTCCAGGGAGCCAATTCACAAGCATCAAGTATTTTGGTTCTGCGTGGTGGTAATAAAATCCTTCCTGCAAAGAAACAGGATAATTGTATCAGAAATTGAGATGGGACCAATATAATTTAATCATCAAGAAGAGCGACAAACTTACCTTAACAGCAGGTTCAACAAGCGTTACAAGCTCAATAGGTAACTTGATCCAAACACCTCTTTTACCCTGCAAGCATGTCCACCTATTATCAAGGATGGAATTTGAATCAAAATTTAATGCACAGAAATTCAGAAGTCCAATCTAAAGGTAATCATCACCCTGCAAACTTACAACTGTTCTCTTTTTCCAATAGTACCCATATAAGCGTGACAATAAAATCAGCCTTTTCAAAAGACAGTTAATTCTAATAGAGTCACGTTTCCCCACAGTTTAGACATGGAGCCCAGAATTTGGCAGTGTGACACAAGTCACAACATTATTCAATCACCACTTCCGACTTCTAGCACATGAATGAGCTGGTGTTCAGCAGATTGTATACTAGACGTTACACAACATTTTCCAAAGGATGAAGTCGCAACATGCACAATAGACAAGATCACAAAATCAACATTGAAATCAGCTCAGTGTGACGTTCAATTAATAGCCTCATGGTAACACACAGAGTCTTCTTCCTTTCATTCTACTTACTCCATAAAAAAAGGACGTATTGCTAACAACCCAGCATGCAGATGTACCCCTCCACCCCTACTCCGGGTACCTCTTAAACCTCTATGCAATTCAGCATTACTACCATAGTCATGCGGTATAACGATCCTAAATTTGTGACACCTAAGATGTCCAGGAGCAACAATAAAAAATCTAAGATGTTTAGGAGCCAAACAAAGAAAATAAATAAACATGTGTATGAAAGAAAATCATTTTTTGCCTCAGAGGACAAACCTAGCAGGATAAAAAGGAAAAAATAAATCATCTACAGTATTATATGTTATGATAAAAGAACCTTTTTCCAACTTTGTTGTTACTTTTTTAGGGTGAGGAGACACCATTCAAAACACTGGACCACTTACAATGAAGTAGGACAGACAACAAAAGAATTTGTCTTTTTTCAAAACAGTGGTGTTTGGGCCATTTCTCGCGCACCTCAACTATTCCACTGGATACCTGCTACCTCCCACCAACACAGGCTCTGAATAACTCTGCCCACCAAGATTTACGGAAGAAATCAAATATTCCTTCCGTTCCGGTTTATGTGAACCTATTTCCTTTTTGGTCCGTTCCAAATAGAATGACCCCTTTTTAAACTTGGAAACAATTTAGCTTTAACTTTCAATTCTACTCTTAACGAAAAGCTTTTATAACCACACAAATACTCTGGACCCCTTTTTGACTTGTTTAGGACCACAAATTCAAAAAGTATTCATTTTTTATTAAACTCCGTGCCCAGTCAAACAAGTTCACATAAATTGGAACGGAGGGAGTAGTATTTTTGCCTCAGCTAGGATTTGAACCGAAAAAAGAATCTTTTCTCAACTTATTTACGACTAAGGGGAATCCTACAAGATTAATTTTATGATCAAGAACTTGAGTGAAATTTGAAAATAGAATCTGAATAGTAACTCCAAAAAACAAATATCCTTGCTCAGGTTCAAATCCTAGAGGAGGCAAAAGATTTCTTCCCACCCAAGTCTCGAAGTACGCATGAGCGGGCCCGAACACCACCATCATAAAAATAAATAACCAAAAACAAAATACACATATTAGAAATACCTGTTGTCTCCAATGAGAAAGTGAGGCTCTAAGCAAAGAACCAAAGACAGAAGGGTCCAAGGGCTCATTAGTCATCTCCACTGTTACCCCACCATGGTCATCCTCTTTTGCATCTAATATTCTATCAACTTGTTCCATTTCCTTCTCCCTTGCCATTGCTGGAGTTACAGAGCAATTCATTGAGGACCTTGTGGATAGGTAAATACTATACCTAATCTTGGTCAATTTGCCTAAAAAATTCACACACAAAAAATTGGTTAGACTTGTTCAAAGCTTTAAAAAGACCAAAGGGTCAATTAAAGAAATTAAAATAGAACCTAATCTTGGACAATTTGCTTAAAATATTCACAATAAATGGTTACACTAGCAAAAAGCTAACAATTTTTGTCTGATACCCACTGTTGAGGACAGTGCGCATACCTTGACTAATTTCACCTGGTACCTACTACCTTTCACCAACATAAATACCGGACAATAATGGGGAGAAAAACTGATAAAATAGAGCCTAATCTTGGACAATTTAGCTAAAATAATGACAATAATTGTTGAGTTTAGACAAGATTAAAAAATTCAGAAAAATGGTATATTCACCTTGATTTTTGCAGAAACTGATGACTGTTGTCGGATGGCTAGAGAAGAAGTGACGATTTGAGCTAAAAAATGAAGTTCTTGAAGAGGTGACATAAGAAAGAAAAGGGGTGCGACACAGAAATTTAATTATCATTTAATCAGATTATATGGGAAAATATATTTAAAAAATAATTGAAGAATGAGGATTTGCAATTCAGGAAAATGTGTAACGTGGAGACAGAAGGAGAGAGCCTGTGATTTTATTGGAAATTGATTGAAGGAGGGAGTCAAAAAAAAAAGAATTTAAAAATGAAATCGTGGAATAGTAGTGGTACCGAACTCTTCACAATGTCAGTGTTCAAACTTCAAATGAACCACACTTTCTTTTCTCTTTATAGATTTATTAATACTCCCTCCGTCTTAAATTAAATTATTTAGAGTGGTTCCTAAAAAATAATTATTTCAATTTATTTATTTATCTATATCTATCTATAGGGGTGTTCATAAAAATCCGAAAAATCGAATCAAATCGATCAAAAAAATCGATACTTTTTTGTTTGGTTTTGAATTTTAAAAACTGATCAAATTTGGTTTGATTTTGGTTTTAATCAAAAAATAACTGAACCAAACCGACTATAGGAGTAGTTATTTCAAATTTATTATTACATCTATCTATATATATATTTTTATACAAAATTTCAAAAAAATTATGGTGAATGTTAATCATTTGCACTTTTAGTATATTTCTTTACCTTTATATTCTAGTTTGATTCTTTTGTTAAGTGTAAGAATCCATTTCAAGTTAAAAATATATATTTTTAATTGAGTTCTTAAATTATTCATTACTATTTGATTCAATTATCATCAATATATTTTAGCAAATAATAGATTTATCAAAGGACAATTGATTTGATAGTGTCACGTTGAAAATGTGGTCGCCGGAATATGTGTTTGGTAGTGTATGTCTTATATTTAAGAAAAAATCGACAAAAAACCGAAAAAATCGAAAAACTGACATAAACCGAATCGAGAAAAAACCGACTTAATTGATTTGGTTTGGTTCTAATATTTGAAAAACCGACTTACTTGGTTTGGTTTCTTTTTAGGAAAAAACCGATTCAAACCGAACCATAAACACCCCTATCTATCTATCTATCTATATTAAATTATCCCTAAAATATTGATTGACTTTCATACCCTTAAATATTTATATAATTTAAGTATATAATTGTACTTTACCTAAAAATAATATTCCTTTCCAATTTAAAATACAAATATGTCATCCCTTTAAAGTTGATATTAGGTACAATTCTATTTGGACTTAATGGACTGCTACTCTCCGCCACTATACTTGGATAGAGGATAGTAGTTCTTTTTTTCGTCAACGATGAATGGTTCATATATTTTGTTCTCCAGTTTGTATGAGATTTAGATTTTATTTTGTAAATATATGAGATTTTGATTTATTCCATATAAACTAATATTAAAATATAACCAAAAAATAAACAGTGAATCATTCTCCTCCGGTATGTTACAACTAAGCCGATCTAGAATTAATAATTTGAAATATCACATATTTCATTAAATTTTTATATGCAGGTTATTAAATTGTTTTTTCTTATAACTACATTAAACAAAAAATAGAAACACACAACGTGTAATGTACAAGATTTACGGGCATACGTTTTTTATCTTTAAGAAAGACAACGAAAATATAATAATTTTTTTTACGTAAAGTAATAATTTGATATATAATCGAAAGGGTAAATTGGAATTATCTTTCTAAAACATTGTTAATTGACATATATTGAGACAAGATATAAGAAATGCCCATAATCTAGATTTGGATGTGAAGTATTTTATTTTCATTAATGCAATTCTCACAAATAAACTGTAACAACCCGGTATGTCGTTACGTAAAACCTGCATTATAATTGTTGTTATTGACTTGTTATAGATTGGTTATACTGTAATTGATGCATTAGAGTTGATAGGCTTGAAATCGAATGGTTGTAGTGAGAGTTCAGTTAATTAGCCTATAAAAATAGTCTTAAAATGGGAAAAGTCAACTGAGGGTTGACTTATTGGTAAACAACCTCGGAATGCGGATTTTATGGCTCGGATAGCTTCATCAGGTGATTTGGGACTTAGGAGTGTGTTCAGAATAATTTTGTGATGTCCGGTGTAGAATTAGGCTTGAATTGGCGAAAGTTAGTTTTTGGCGATTTCCGGGCGGCAGTGAAAATAGGCTATCGGGGTCGGAATGGAATTCTGACAGTTGAAACAGATTCGTAATGTCATTTTGGACTTGTCCGCAAAATTTCAGGTCAATCAGAGTTGTTTTGGATAGTTTCGGCACCATTGGTGGATTTTAGAAATATCAAAGTTCATAGGCTTGAATCTGATGTGAATTTGGTGTTTTGGTGTTAGTTTTGGTATTATGAGGGTGCAACTAAGTTTGAATGATCATATGTGATGTGTTGGCATATTTGGTTGGGGTCCCGAGGGGCTCGGGATTGATTTCGGGTGATTAATGGACTCATTTGGACTTGAATACATAGCTGGTTTTCCAGTTTTTGTGCACATCAGTTTTGTTCACTGCGATCGCGGAGGAAGGGATGCG
Organism: Nicotiana undulata; assembly: GCA_005239495.1. Classification (NCBI taxonomy): domain Eukaryota; kingdom Viridiplantae; phylum Streptophyta; class Magnoliopsida; order Solanales; family Solanaceae; genus Nicotiana; species Nicotiana undulata. The sequence goes on from ML267794.1 coordinate 26,844, forward strand.
ATCGCAGTGAGTTAATTTGGGGGCAGGTTCATTTGTGCTATGCGATCGCGTACTACGGTGTAACGACCCGGTCTGTCGTTACGTAAAACCTGCATTATAATTGTTGTTATTGACTTATTATAGATTGGTTATTCTGTTGTTAATGTGTTAGAACTGATAGGCTTGGAATCGGAATGGTTAAATGAGAATTCAGACACTTAGTCCTTAAGAATAGCCTTAAAATGGGAAAAGTCAACTAAGAGTTGACTTATTGGTAAACGACCTCGGAATGCGGATTTTATGACTCGGATAGCTTCGTTAGGTGATTTGGACTTAGGAGAGTGTTCAGAATAATTTTGTGATGTACGGTGTAGAATTAGGCTTGAATTGGCGGAAGTTAGTTTTTGGCGATTCCGGACGGCTGTGGAAAATAGGCTATCGGGATCGGAATGGAATTCCGACAGTTGGAACAAGTTCGTAATGTCATTTTGGACTTGTCTGCAAAATTTCAGGTCAATCGGAGTTGATTTGGATAGTTTCGGCATCATTGGTGAATTTTAGAAATATCAAAGTTCTTAGGCTTGAATCCGATGTAAATTTGAGGTTTTGACGTGAGTTTTGGTGTTTTGAGAGTGCAACTAAGTTTGAATGATGTTATGGGATATGTTGGTAAGTTTGGTTGGGGTCCCGAGGGGCTCGGTATTGATTTCGGGTGATTAACAGACTCATTTGGACTTAGAACAATTGTTGGTTTTCTGGTTTTTCTGCACAGTGATTTTGTTCACTGCGATCGCGGGTGAAGAANTGGTTTTCTGGTTTTTGTGCAGAGTGATTTTGTTCTCTGCGATCGCAGGTGAAGTAGTGCGATTGCAGGTGAAGTAGTGCGATCGCAGAGAGTTAATTATGGGAAGGCTCAGATTGGTCTATGCGATCGCAAGAAGGGAGGTGCGATCGCGGAGTATAAGGGGCCCAATGCAGTGCGATCGCGTGGGTTGAGCTGCGATCGCGTAGAGTTAGCCAGGCGCGTGGGGAGCGAGGTCAGTTGTTCTTCGCGATCGCGTGAGATTTGTTGCGATCACGGAGGTCTGGGGGAATTGGTCAGTGCGATCGCAGGGCCAAGGTTGCGATCGCGGAGAGTAAATCACTGGGCAGTTAAATAATAACCCTTCCGCGACTTAAACCCTCTTTTACACCATTGTTGAGCGGAGGAGAGCTTTTTGGGCGATTTTTGGAGGAGACAATCAGTGGGTATCATAGAGATAAGTAATTTGATTATTAAAACTCGTTTATGGGTGATTAAAGACCATAATCTCAGCCTTTAATTCATGAAAAACAGTAGAAAAATGGAATTTTGGGGCATGAGATTATGAGACCTTCAAGGGTCGATTTGAGGGATCAAACGAACTCCGATTTTGGTGTTCTTTATGTGTACGGAATCGAGAGAAGAAGAAGAACACTTTTCTGTAAATATTTCTAAGTTTCGGAACACAGGACCGGGGGTCGGGTTTTGACCGAATTCGGGTTTTGAGCTAAATTCGATATTTTTCAATTGGAATTTATCCTTAAGCATATATTGATGATAAAAATCTGAACTTGGTAGATTTGGAGCCTTCGGAGGTTGATTCGAGAGGCAAGCGCATTGCGGAATATTTTCGGGCTAGTTTTGAGGTAAGTAATGTCTTTAAATCCTGTCCTGAGGGTATGAAACCCCGGACTATGCACCCTTTCACGGGTTTTGAAATGAAAAGGTGGAAACTTTGGAAACATCTTTCCTATTTAGGCGACTATTGAGTTGCGAAACCGATTTTTAAGCCTTTGCTTAATTAGTATTTATATATTATGATATGTTTTGGGCTGTAAGCCGTGTTTGGGGCCTAGTGCCGATCTGTTTACCCCTTGGGGGACTGTTTTACTGTGTTTCCTCACTTGATATGTTGTGATTTACACTCAGTCTTTTCCTAATAAATTATTTTGACACTCAGAGTATTTTGATACTATTTATGAAAAAATGAACAATGTTTTGGGTCGAGAACCCCGTTTGTTTATGGCCTAAGGGCTAACTGAGAGTGTCTGACTGAGTGATGTGAGGAGGCTTCCAGGCCTCGTTATGAGTGGTGTGAGGAGGCTTCCAGGCCTTATGAGAGATGTGAGGAGGCTTCCAGGCCTTATGAGAGAGGTGAGGAGGCTTCCAGGCCTTATGAGAGATGTGAGGAGGCTTCCAGGCCTTATGAGAGAGGTGAGAAGGCTTCCAGGCCTTATGTCATTATTGCGCTTGGGCTGTAGAAGCCCCTCCGGAGTCTGTAACACACCCCCAGTGAGCGTCGGTACCGATTGAGTGATGACGATTGCCCGCGGGGCTGATACTGAGTGATGATTGATACTGAGTGATTGAGGGAATGCCTGAGGGCATGGTTACGATAAATGATTTTGGCCCGAGGGGCGCGTTTATGATGATTTTACTATGTTTCAAACTATGGTTCACTTTGTTTTCAAACTGAGTCTTACTAAGGATTTCACTGAAATATAGTGATATTTACTTGTTTTTTTAAAGGAGTTTGGAACTGGTTTTTGAACTTATGAATTGGTTGAATACTACTTGGTGATTTGATGTTTTTAATAGTTGCTGTGAAATGGTGTATTTGTTCGTGTGCTTTATATTTCTCAGACTGTGATTTCTTTTCATTACTACTGAGTTGGCGTACTCATAAAGACTCCCTGTGCCTCTGTGCACAGATCCAGGTACGAGCTCGCAGCAGTAACTGACGCAGGATCGTTAGCAGCAGTCACGGGATTTTGAGGTAGCTGTCCAGCTTCCACAGCTTCTCCATTTCCCTTCCTTATTATGTTTTTAGCTCTTGATTCAAAGACTTATGTTATAGTTTTATCAGAGTTAGATTTAATTATTCTTAGATGCTCATGACTATTGACTCTAGTTCTGGGAGGATGTTTAGAGTTGTTAGGTTATTATTGGGGGCGTTAGACCTATATAAATTATTCTTTATTGAATTGCTGTTTATTTTGCATTATGAACTGTTAAATGAGAACAAGTGCGTAGTAATGTGATGGTTGGCTAGCCTAGTTCCACGATAGGCGCCATCACGGCCTGTTAGGATTTGGGGTCGTGACAAACTGGATGCGATCGCGGGAGCCAGGGTACGATCGCATAGGGTATTGGAGCGCGTGGGGCAGGGTAGCAAGGTAAGGCAGTGCGATCGCGTGCCTAAGGCTGCGATTGCAATGGGTCGTCTGGTGGTTATCACGGTGGCAGGGGTTTTTGTCAGTTTTCATCTCCAGCTCCAAGTAATTGTTATGAGTGTGGAGAGTTCGGACATGAGTGGAGGCAATGTCCACGTCGTCCTAATAGTTCAGCTCAGCCCTCGGCTTCAGCCCCAGTTATTTCACCACCTACCCAGGCCGCTAGGGGTGGTGGTCAGGCAGCTAGAGGCCGTCCTAGAGGGGGAGGTCGAGCAGGTGGAGGCCAACCACGTATTTATGCACTTCCGGCTAGGCATGATGCTATGGCGTCAGACGCAGTGATTACAAGTACTATTTCGGTTTGTCACAGTGATGCTTTGGCTTTATTTGACCCTGGTTCCACGTACTCTTATGTCTCATCATGTTTTGCTCATTTTCTGAATATTCCCCGTGAGTCTCTAGTTACTTCTGTGCATGTTTCGACTCTTGTGGGTGATACTATTGTTGTGGACCGTGTATATCGGTCGTTTCTTATATCTATTGGGGGTTTGGAGACCCGGTGGACTTGATGTTACTGAGTATGGTAGATTTTGATGTAATTCTGGGCATGGATTGGTTATCCCCATGTCATGTGATTCTTGATTGTCACGCTAAGACCGTTACTTTAGCTATGCCCGGAGTTCCGAGAGTTGAGTGGAGGGGGTCTATAGAGCATGTGCCTAGCAGAGTGATTTCTTATTTAAAGGCTCAGCGTATGGTTGAGAAAGGGTGTGAATCTTATCTTGCGTTTGTGAGGGATGTTAGTAGTGAGACTCCATCTGTGGATTCTGTTCCCGTAGTCCGTGATTTTCCGGATGTATTCCCTGCAGACCTGCCAGGCATGCCACCTGACAGGGATATTGATTTTGGTATTGACCTGGTGCCCGATACTCATCCTATTTCTATTCCCCCTTACCGTATGGCACCAGCAGAGTTGAAGGAATTAAAAGAGCAGCTTCAGGAACTCTTAGATAAAAGGTTCATTCGGCCTAGTGTATCGCCTTGGGGCGCGCCGGTGTTGTTTGTGAAAAAGAAGGATGGTTCGATGCGCATGTGTATTGATTATAGACAGTTGAATAAGGTTACAGTGAAAAATCGTTATCTGTTGCCTCGCATTTATGACTTATTTGATCAGCTTCAGGGAGCTAAGGTATTCTCCAAGATCGACTTGAGGTCGGGGTATCATCAGTTGAAGATTCGGGATTCTGATATTCCGAAGACGGCTTTCAGGACCAGATACGGTCACTATGAGTTTCTGGTTATGTCATTTGGGTTGACCAATGCCCCAGCAGCACTCATGCAACTGATGAACAATGTGTTTTAGCCCTATCTTAATACTTTCGTTATTGTATTCATTGATGACATCCTGGTTTATTCTCGTAGCCAGGAAGAGCATGCTCATCACTTGAGAATCGTGTTGCATAGATTGAGGGAGGAGAAGCTTTATGCAAAATTCTCTAAGTGTGAGTTTTGGCTTGGTTCAGTAGCTTTCTTGGGGCACGTGGTGTCTAGTGAGGGTATTCAGGTTGATCCGAAGAAGATTGAGGCGGTGCAGAGTTGGCCTAGACCGTCTTCAGCTACAGAGATTCGGAGTTTCCTTGGTCTGGCGGGTTACTACCATCGTTTTGTGGAAGGATTTTCTTCTATTGCTTCACCTCTGACCAAGTTGACACAGAAGGGTGTTCTATTCCGATGGTCCGATGAATGTGAGGAGAGCTTTTAGAAGATCAAGTCAGCATTTACCACAGCTCCGGTATTAGTGTTGCCTACTGGTTCGGGTTCTTACACGGTTTATTGTGATGCTTCTAAAGTTGGCTTGGGAGCAGTGTTGATGCAGGACGGTAAGGTAATTGCATATGCGTCGAGGCAGTTGAAGGTGCACGAGAAGAATTATCCAGTGCACGATCTTGAGTTAGCTGCTATTGTTCATGCCTTAAAGATTTGGCGGCATTATTTGTATGGGGTACAGTGTGAGATTTACACTGATCATCGTAGTTTGCAGTACCTGCTGAGGCAGAAGGACTTGAATTTGCGGCAGAGGAGATGGTTGGAACTTCTCAAGGATTATGATTTAACTATTTTGTATCATCCGGGGAAGGCCAATGTGGTGGACGATGCCTTGAGTCGGAGTTTGGGAAGCCTAGCTTATCTTTTAGCAGCAGAACGACCTTTAGTCCTTGACGTTCAGGCTTTAGCGGGTCAGTTAGTGAGATTGGACTTGTCAGACCCTCCACGAGTGGTAGCTAGCATGGCTTCCCGGTCTTCCTTATTTGATCAGATTAAGGCACGATAGTATGATGACCGTCACCTATTAGTTCTTCAGGTTCGTCGGGGTGATGCCAGAGATGTGACTATTGGTGATGATGGAGTTATGAGGATGCAGGGCCGTATTTGCATGCCCAACGTGGATGGTATTCGAGAGTTGATATTAGTAGAGGCTCACAGTTCGCGGTATTCTATACATCTGGGTGCCGCGAAGATGTATCAGGATCTGAAACAGCAATATTGGTGGAGACGGGTGAAGAGAAATATTGTTGAGTATGTAGCACGGTGTCTCAACTGCCAGCAGGTTAAGTATGAGCTCCAGAGACCAGGTGGTTTGCTTCAGAGGTTAGATATTCCAGAGTGGAAATGGGAGAGGATTACTATGGACTTTGTAGTTGGGCTTCCACGGACTTCGAAGGGTTTTGATGCTATTTGGGTCATTGTGGATAGATTGACCAAGTCCGCGCATTTCATTCCTTCCAGTACTACTTATACTTCAGAATGGTTAGCTAGTATCTACATTAAGGAGATTGTTCGGTTGCATGGAGTTCCAGTTTCTATCATTTCTGACAGAGGTACTCAGTTCACATCTTAGTTTTGGAGGGCCGTACAGAAAGGTATGGGTACTGATGTAGATTTGAGCATTGCATTTCACCCTCAGACCGACGGGCAGTCGGAACGGACTATTCAGATATTGGAGGATATGTTACGGGCTTGTGTGATTGATTTTGGTGGTTCATGGGATCAATTTCTACCATTAGCGAAATTTGCATATAATAATAGCTATCAGTCCAGTATTCAGATGGCCCCGTATGAAGCTTTATATAGGAGGAGGTGTAGATCTCCGGTTGACTGGTTCGAGCCTGGTGAGCTAAGTTATTGGGCACAGATTTGATTCAGAATGCGTTGGATAAGGTAAAGTTGATTCAGGAGCGACTTCACACGGCGCAGTCTAGACAGAAGGGTTATGCGGACCGGAAGGTTCGGGATGTGTCATTTATGGAAGGTGAGAAGGTACTGCTGAAGGTATCACCCATGAAAGGTGTTATGAGGTTCGGAAAGAGAGGAAAGCTGAGTCCTCGGTTTATTGGTCCTTTTGAGGTGCTTCAGAAGGTTGGAGAGGTGGCTTATAGACTTGCTTTGCCACCCAGCTTGTCGAGTGTTCATCCGGTGTTTCATGTGTCGATGCTCAGAAAATATGTGGGTGATCCGTCTCATGTGTTGGACTTCAGCACAGTTCAGCTTGAGGGTGATATGTCATACGAGGTTGAGCCAGTAGCTATTTTAGCTCGTGAGGTCAGAAAGTTGAGGTCCAAGGATATAGCATCAGTAAAGGTGTAGTGGAGAGGTCAGCCAGTGGAGGAAGCTACTTGGGAGACCGATCGGGAAATGCAGAGCAAGTATCCTCATTTGTTTGAGACTCCATGTATGTTTCTAGACCCGTTCGAGGACGAACGTTTGTTTAAGAGGGGGAGAATGTAACGACCCGGTCTGTCGTTACGTAAAACCTGCATTATAATTGTTTTTATTGACTTGTTATAGATTGGTTATACTTTAATTGATGCATTAGAGTTGATAGGCTTGAAATCGAATGGTTGTAGTGAGCGTTCAGTCAATTAGCCTATAAAAATAGCCTTAAAATGGGAAAAGTCAACTGAGGGTTGACTTATTGGTAAATTACCTCAGAATGCGGATTTTATGGCTCGGATAGCTTCGTCAGGTGATTTGGGACTTAGGAGTGTGTTCAGAATAATTTTGTGATATCCGGTGTAGAATTAGGAATTGAATTGGCGAAAGTTATTTTTTGGCGATTTCTGGACGGTAGTGGAAAATAAGCTATCGGGGTTGGAATGAAATTACGATAGTTGGAACAGGTTCGTAATGTCATTTTGGACTTGTCCGCGAAATTTCAGGTCAATCAGAGTTGTTTTGGATAGTTTTGGCACCATTGATGGATTTTAGAAATATCAAAGTTCTTAGGCTTGAACCCGATGTGAATTTGGTGTTTTGATGTTAGTTTTGGTGTTTTGAGGGTGCAACTAAATTTGAATGATCATATGTGACGTATTGGCATATTTGGTTGGGGTTCCGAGGGGCTCGGTATTAATTTCGGGTGATTAACGGACTCATTTGGACTTGAATACATAGTTGGTTTTCTGGTTTTTGTGCACCACAGTTTTGTTCACTGCGATCGCGGCGGAAGGATGCGATCGCAGTGAGTTAATTTGGGGGCAGGTTCATTTGTTCTATGCGATCGCGTACAACGGGCTGCGATAGCGGAGAAGGGGGAGAGGACCCTGTGCGATCGCGGGAGCCAGGGTGCGATCGCATAAGGTATTGGAGCGTGTGGGGCAGGTATCAAGGTAAGGCAGTGCAATTGCGTGCCTAAGGCTGCGATCGCGGAGGGCAGAACAAGTAACTATCACGACCCCAAATCCTAACAGGCCGTGATGGCGCCTATCGTGGAACTAGGCTAGCCAACCATCACTTTACTACGCTTGTGTTCATGTGATGACCCAAAAGGTCATCTTACGTAATTTAAGCTATATCTGTGTTTCGAGGTTCCGAGAGCCTCCGTTAGTCTCACCTCGATATGCGTGCGCAGCCCGGGCGTGTATCCAGGAAGCTATTATGTGAAAATTTGATAAAGAATGAGTTTCGATAATTAATAAATGAATATAGTTGACTTTGGTCAACATTTCTGGTAAACGGACCCGGACTCGTGATTCGACAGTCCCGGAGGGTCCGTAGGAAAATATGGGACTTGGGCATATGCTCGGAATCGAATTCCGAGGTCCCAAGCCCGAGAAATGAATTTTTAAAGAAAATTGTTTTCTGAAAAATAATAAAGGATTTTAAAAATGAATAATTATGTGAAAACTGTGTTACCGGGTCCGTATTGTGGTTTCGGAGCCCGGAACAGGTTTATTATATGTTATTTGTCTTATATGTAAAATTTGGTGTAAAACGGGCGTGAATTGAGTGGTTTCGGATTAAAATGAGACTTTGAGGTTTTAAAGAATTTGAAATGTGGCTTGGAAAGTGGTGTTATGTTCTCGAGGTCCGAATGAGATTCCGAGATCGNGAAATAAGGGTTTGATTTCGAGTTCCGCTGTTGTTTTTCGTGTTCCGAAAGTTTGAGCGAGTTCGCTTAGTGATTTAGGACTTGTTGGTATATTTGGACGGGGGCTCGGGTAGGCCAAGGTGCCTCCCGGACCCCGCGCGAGGCCAAAAACCAGTTGAAACCACTGCTGGTGCACAGCAGCTGGTGTGACCGCAGGTGCGGTTTCCCAGCCGCAGGTGCGATCCCCAGCCCTTTGCCCAGAGTCCGCAGGCGCGAGACTCAGCCCGCAGGCGCGGTCCAGGCCATCGCAGGTGCGAGCTTTCCCGCAGGAGCGACCAAAACTCCGCAGGAGCGGGCTCTGCAAGGGCGGATTCTTTTTCGCAGGTGCGGCCCCTTCTGGGCTGGTCCAAGTCCGCAGGTGCAATCATTTTTCCGCACCTGCGATACCGCAGGTGCGAGCCTCTTTCCGCAGGTGCGAAAATCGCCCAGTTAATTTTAAATTCTTAAGTCCAAAACAGAACACTTGCACGGGAATTATTCAAAGTCCAGCCCTCTCCTCCATCCCCAACCTCCATTTGCGAGCCTTGAGTCCATTTTTCCTCCATTGCTACTCGGGTAAACTTCGTAAACTCATTTTCTTCCATTATTCATCACTAATCACTAGAAACCTAGGCTTAAACTCATGAAATCAATTAGAAAAGTGGGGCTTTTGGGTAGAACCTAGGTTTTGGGATTTTTGGGTGATTCAACCCCAATTTGGGGTCGAATCTTAAAACAAATTGTATATTCTTAATCGTGGGGATATGGGTGATCGGGTTTTGGTCCGAACCTCGAATTTCGACCACGTGGGCCCGGGGTCAAACTTTAGAATTTTAGGAAGAATGATTAGGAATGGGTAATTAGGCTATGGGTTTGAGTTATTGAGTCATTATTGATATACTTGAGTTGAATATGTCTAGATAATATCGTTTCGGAGCCGGATTATAAAGGAAAAACGGTGTTACAGGGTTGATCGCTCTATTTTGGACCCGAGGTAAGTGACTTGCCTAACTTCGGTGAGGGAATAGGTATTGNNCTTGTTGAGGATGGATATTTGTTGTCAAAGATACTCTGTTGAGATTGGTATAGTTGAGATCCTTGCCGGGCAATTGTGTGTTTAATATTGATATGTACCCCCTCATTGAGAATTATTGTCTTGCATTTCTATTATATTGAAATTCCCTTTCCATTGATATTTATACTGTTCTGGTAAGGAAGATGGGTGATGTTATTGTTATGCACGAGGGGACATGCCGTGCTCTGTTATTTGATTGATTTCCCGTATACTGATAGCTGTTTTCTTCGGTTATGTTTTTACTTTCCAACCGCATTCTCACTGTACCATTGTGAATTAGATGTTGTTTTTCTTGTGTCCCCAGTATGTACCCATATCTTATTTTATCGTTTAAGTTCCGATATTATTGTTGCACCGTTAATACTTTTCCCCCTATTTGTTCCCATATCTCTTCTACTTGATTATACTTGTTCTCATTATCGTTTAATTCTTGTACACATATCTGCTTAGACTAGGACAGGTGATCGTATTATGCTAAGTCTAGCCTCGTCACTACTTCGGCCGGGGTTAGGCTTGGCACTTACTCAGTACATGGGGTCGGTTGTACTGATACTACACTGCACTTCCTTGTGTTGTGCAGACTCTAATACCGGACCCCGTGGAGCGTTCTGAGGGAGATACCTTCAGTCCACATCAGAGTTTCGAGGTATACCCTGGCGTTCGTGGATCCCGAGGCTTCTTCCCTTTACCGCTTCATTGTCTTTCTTCTTTATTTCCAAGACAGTGTTGTACTTTCATTCCATACTTGTATTTAATATTCTGGTAGTTAGTCTGTGAGATTGTGACACCCCGGCTTTTGGGAGTTTACGTTATTTCATGATTGTTATGTTCTTACTTTCCGCATTTAAAGTTTCGTTATTTTTATTAGCGATGTTTGAAGGATTCTGTTGGGAATATGAAAAAGGGAAAGAGATGTTATCGATTTTCGGTTAAACGGTTGTCCCACTATTGTCTTAGTATGTGATGGAAATTGGTTGAAGTTGATGAGTTAGCGTTTTATTCAGTATTAAATGATTTTAAATTGCTATTGCAAGTTATACGTTGGCTGGCCTAGTGGGTTCAACGTTAGGCGCAATCACGTCCTAAAGGGTGGGAATTTGGGTCGTGACAGTTCAATTATAATATTTCACAATTAATAATAATCAAGCAACCATAGCAAAATTTATATAAATAAGTCTTAACGTCCCAAAAAAAATAGTCTAACAACCTCCCAAGAACTAGAGTCAATAGTCATGAGCATCTAAGAATAAATAAATCTAACTCTGCTAAAACTATAATATATGTCTCTGAATAAAATGCTAAGACTAAATAAGGAAGGGAAATGGAGAGGTAATGGACGCTGGACAGCTACCTCGAAATCCCGTGAAAATGCTGCTACCAAACTGCGTCAGCTACTGCTGCGAACTAGTACTTGGATCTGTGCACAGAGGCATAGGGAGTCTTTATGAGTACGCCAACTCAGTAGTAATGAAAATAAATCACAGTCTGAGTAATATAAACACACAGAACAGATACACAATCCCACAAAACCAGTAAAACACCAAGTCACAATGTAGTATTCATCAAATAATGAGTTCGAAATCAGTTTCCGAAAAACCTTTGAAACAAGTGCAATATCAGTATATCTCAGTAAAATTCTCAGTAAAACCAGTGTGAAAACGAAGTAAATCATAGTTTGAAAACTCAGTAAAATCTTTCATAAAACTGCCCCTCGGGCCAAAATCATTTATCGTAACCATTGCCCATCAGGCATCCTCACAATCACTCTGCCCATCAGGCATCCTCACAATCACTCTGCCCATCAGGCATCCTCACAATCACACTGCCCATCAGGCATCCTCACAATCACTCTGCCCATCAGGCATCCTCACAATCACTCTGCCCATCAGGCATCCTCACAATCACTCTGCCCATCAGGCATCCTCACAATCACTCTGCCCATCAGGCATCCTCACAATCACTCTGCCCATCAGGCATCCTCACAATCACTCTGCCCATCAGGCATCCTCACAATCACTCTGCCCATCAGGCATCCTCACAATCACTCTGCCCATCAGGCATCCTCACAATCACTCTGCCCATCAGGCATCCTCACAATCACTCTGCCCATCAGGCATCCTCACAGTCACTCTTCATAAGCCCCGCGGGCATCACTCATTCGGTACCGGCGCTCACTGGGGGTGTGTTACAGACTCCGGAGGGGCTCCTACAGCCCAAGCGCAATAATAAGCCACAACATGGCATAATTCACACACAATATAGGCCCGCAGCCTCACTCATATCATATCATCCTCACAATATAGGCCAGCAGCCTCACTCAGTCAGACACTCTCAATTTGCCCTTCAGGCCATAGTATACTGGGTTCTCGACCCAAAACAATATTTTATTTTTCAAGAAGTAGTATCAAAATACTTTGAGTGTCAAAAATTTCACAGAAAAGACAGAGTGAAAAATCATAACATATCAGTGAGGAAAATAGTAAAAACATCCCTCAAGGGGTAAACAAATCGGCACTAGGCCCCAAACATGGCTTACAGCCCAAAACATATGAAAATGTAAAAATACTAATTAAGCAAAGGCTTAAAAATCGGTTTCGCAACTCAATAGTCGCCCAAATAGGAAACATGTTCCAAAGTTTTCACCTTTTTATTTCAAAACCCGTGAAAGGGTGCATAGTCTGGGGTTTCATACCCTCAGGACAGGATTTAAAGACATTACTTACCTCAAAACTAGCCCAAAAACTATTCCGCAATGCGCTTGCCTCTCGAATCAAGCTCTGAAGGCTCAAAATCTACCAAGTTCAGATTTTTATCATCAATATATGCTTAAGAAATAAATTTCAATCGAAAGATATCAATTTTACTCAAAAATCCAGAACCGGGCAAAACCCGACCCCCGGGACCGCGTCTCGAAACTCAGAAATTTTTACAGAAAGGTGTTCTTATTCTTCTCACGAGTCCGTACATATAAAGAACACCAAAATCGGAGTTTGTTTGACCCCTCAAATCGACCCTTGAAGGTCTAATAATCTCATGCCCCAAAATCCTATTTTTCTACTGTTTTTCATGGATTAAAGACTGGGATTATGGTCTATAATCACCCATAATAGAGTTTTAATGACTAGAACACTTACCTCAATGAAGAACAAGGATTTCCCTCTTCAAAATCGCCACCAAGAGCTCTTTTCCGTACAATAATGGTGTAAAAAAGGGTTTAGGTCGCGGAGGAAATATTATTTAACTGTCCAGTGATTTGTGCACTGCGATCGCGGATGTACTCACGCGATCGCAGCATAAGCCACGCGATCTCAATTCAATGGAACCTCGACCCACACGATCACAACCATTCTCATGCGATCGCGAAGAACAACTGACTCCGCTACCCATGCGCCTGGCTAACTCTACGCGATCGCGATGAACCCCATGCGATCGCACTGAACAAATTCACCCCGGTCCATTTTAACCCTACGCGAACGCAGTATAAGCCACGCGATCACAGTGAATAACCTTCACCTGTGAAAACACCAGAAACAATAGTGTTTTTAAGTCCAAAAATGCCCGTTAACCACCCGAAATCAATCCTGAGCCCCTCGGAACCCCAACCAAACTCACCAACATATCCCATAACATCATTCAAACTTAGTTGCACTCTCAAACCACCAAAACTAACATCAAAACTCCAAATTTACATCGGATTCAAGCCTAAGAACTTTGAAATTTCTAAAATTCACCAATGATGCCGAAACTATCCAAATCAACTCCGATTGACCTGAAAATTTGCAGACTAGTCCAAAATGATATTACGAAGTTGTTCCAACTGTCGGAATTCCATTCCGACCCTGATAGCCTATTTTTTCACTGCCGACCGGAATCGCCAAAAACTAACTTTCACCAATTCAAGCCTAATTCTACACCGGACATCACAAAATTATTCTGAACACACTCTTAAGTCCCAAATCACCTAACGATGCTATCCGAGCCATAAAATCCGCATTCTGAGGTCTTTTACCAATAAGTCAACTCTTAGTTGACTTTCTCCATTTTAAGGCTATTTTTAAGGACTAAGTGCCTGAGTTCTCATTTCACCATTCCGGTTTCAAGCCTATCAACTCTAACACATTAATAACAGAATAATCAATCTATAATAAGTCAATAACAACAATTATAATGCAGGTTTCGCGTAACGACAGACCGGGTCGTTACAGTAACACTATGCGATCGCAGGGGAAAAGATGTGATCGCGGAGAACAAAAAACCTGGGCAGTATTTAAATAAATCCTCCGCGACTTAAACCCTCTTTTACACCATTGTTGAGCGGAGGAAAGCTTTTTGGACGAATTTTGAAGGAGAAAATCAGTGGGTAGCACAGAGGTAAGTAATTTGATTATTAAAACTCATTTATGGGTGATTATAGACCATAATCCTAGCCTTTAATTCATGAAAAACATTAGAAAAATAGGATTTTGGGGCATGAGATTATGAGACCTTTAGGTGTCGATTTGAGGGGTCAAACGGACTCCGATTTTGGTGTTCTTTATATGTACGGAATCGTGAGAAGATGAAGAAAACTTTTCTATAAAAATTTCTGAGTTTCAGGACGCGGGCCCGGGGGTCGGATTTTGACCGGTTTCGAATTTTTGAGCTAAATTCGATATTTTCCAATAGGAAATTATTCCTTAAGAACATATTGATGATAAAAATATAAACTTGGTAGATTTGGAGCCTTCAAAGGTTGATTTGAGGGGCAAGCTCATTGTGGAATAATTCCGGGCTAGTTTTGAGGTAAGTAATGTCTTTAAATCCTGTCTTGAGGGTATGAAACCCCGGACTATGCACCCTTTCACGGGTTTTGAAATAAAAAGGTGAAAACTTTGGAACATGTTTCCTATTTAGGCGACTATTGAGTTGCGAAACCGATTTTTAAGCCTTAGCTTAATTAGAATTTATACATTATGATATGTTTTGGGCTGTAAGCCGTGTTTGGGGCCTAGTGCCAACTTGTTTACCCTTCGGGAGTTATGTTTTACTATTTTCCTCACTGATATGTTATGATTTTTACTCAGTCTTTTCTGTGAAACTGTTTTGACACTCAGAGTATTTTGATACTACTTCTTGAAAATAAAACACTATTTTTGGGTCGAGAACCCGATATATTTATAGTCTGAAGGGCAAATTTAGAGTGTCTGACTGAGTGAAGTTGCTGGCCTATATTGTGAGGATGTTATGATATGAGTGAGGCTGCTGGCCTACATTGTGAGGATGATATGATATGAGTGAGGTTGCAAGCCTATATTGTGTGTGATTTATGCCATGATGTGGCTTATTATTGCGCTTGGGCTGTAGAAGCCCCTCCGGAGTTTGTAACACACCCCCAGTGAGCGCCGGTACCGAATGAGTGATGATGCCTGATGGGCAGAGTGATTGTGAGGATGCCTGATGGGCAGAGTGATTGTGAGGATGCCTGATGGGCAAAGTGATTGTGAGGTTGCTTGATGGGCAGAGTGATGGTGAGGTTGCCTGATGGGCAGAGTGATTGTGAGGTTGCCTGATGGGCTGATACTGAAAAATATTGTTACGAGAAATGATTATAGCCCGAGGGGTAGTTTTATGAAAGATTTTACTGAGTTTTCAAACTATGATTTACTTCGTTTTCAAACTAGTTTTACTGAGAATTTTATTGAGATATACTGATATTGCACTGGTTTTCAAGGGATTTCTGAAAACTCATTTCGAACTTATTACTGATGAATACTACATGGTGACTTGGTATTTTACTGGCTATTGTGAAATTGTGTATCTGTACTGCGTGTTTATATTTCTCAGACTGTTATTTATTTTCATTACTATTGAGTTGGCGTACTCATAAAGACTCTCGGTGCCTCTGTGCACATATCCAGGTACTAGCTCGCGGCAGTAGCTGACGCAGGCTCGATAGCAATATTTTACGGGATTTCGAGGTAGCTGTCCAGCGTCCACAACTTCTCCATTTCCCTTCCTTATTGAGTTTTAGTATTTGATTCAGAGACTTACATTATAGTTAGTAGAGTTAGATTTATTTATTCTTAGATGCTCATGACTATTGACTCCAGTTCTTGGGAGGTGGTTTAGAATATTATGGGGACGCTAAAATTTATTTATATTATTTATTCTATGGTCGCTTGCTTATTATTTAATTGTGAACTGTTATAGTTGAACAAAAGCGTAGTAAAGTGATGTTTGGTTAGCCTAGTTCCACGATAGGCGCCATCACGGCCTGTTAGGATTTGGAGTCGTGACATAAACCATATGAATATGAAGTGCAATATGTTCTAAGAAGATTAGACGATAATGGACAACTAAACCTCTAGATGAAGCTAAAAATTTTAGGAAAATTTTACATAGTTGTATTAAGAAATTTGGGCGCAAAGGTGAGCAAAAATAAAGAAATCAAACTTTAAAGACCAAGGGAAAGCTAAAATGATGGAAAAGAATAAAGCGCCAAATTAATAAATTATTTTTAGGATTTAACTATTCAGGTAGGATACATTATAATCACCGTTAGTATTTGAATTTTCTATGAATAAGCTAGAGAGAGTTGTCTGGTTTACTTCTAAAACTAAAATCTTTCTATATTAAGCTTAAAATTCAAATATTTATTGACTCTAAACATGTACATACAAAAATGACAAGGAATAAAGACATATAACTACGTGATATACAAATTACAAACTTACATCATGTAATAAAAAAAAGTCATGGAAGAATAATTTGACAATCAAAAGGGTACAATGATACTGTCTTAATTTCTAAAATTGTAACATGACTAACATTGACATTATCTTTCTCAAACCGTCGGTTAAATGATATATTTTGAGAAATAACATAAAAAAAATATCTAATGTGCAGAGTTAGATAAAATTTTGATTTTCAATATAAGGAAGAGAATGATTTTCATCTTTCTTTTAATGATTAGCGAGATACGTGCAACGCACGTACATAGAGACTAGTACTATATTAAAACCACAAAGGCCCTATAAAAATGTTGTTCGCCTTTTATCCTTTTTTAAGTGCATTATATGTTGGATATAATTATAATTATAGTAACTATTTTTTTTGGGAGACAAAATAAAATTGTCTTATATTACTTAGAATTTACATGGTTCAGAATTCTTTGATTTTTGTTTTCTTTAGTTTTAGGATTCTTAAGATTCTTTTTATTTTTTTTATATGGTATTTTTCTTTCGTTGTCCCTGTTTGCGCTGGTCATTTGTTCCTTTTGTGTCTTAGTTTATTGATTGTCAGCTTAGGATTTTTAATTATCAGTTAATACTATGTGTCTTTACTTTGTTTTGATTTTGGATTTAATTTAGATTATCAGAATTTTAAAACCAAACATTTTAGAATAAGGAAAGTTGATCTTTTTCTTTGTTTATAAAAGAAGTCATTATTTTATATTCGTTATCATAAGATGTTTATAATATCGATATTCACATATGAATATTTGCTTGTGACTTGAGGTAAGAAATTTATCCTGCGCTATTTTGTTGATGTTATGTTAATAATAGTTGTCCGTGTGCTATTATAGTTGAATGATTGCATCAAACCACTCAATTTTTAAAGATTTTCCCCTCTTCTATTTCAATTTTCCATTGGAAATAGCTACATGATTGTAGCTCGAATCTTCTCCTTTTGATGTACAATATATTTTTTTACAGTTGTTGCTTGATAATTTATTTTGCCTTAGAAACAAAGTGATTTTGTTCTTTAGTGTTTAAACATATATGTTTGTTCGTGCATTATTAATAATTGATAAATAACTCTACTCGAAAGTTTGTCAATTGTAATTTTTTATTTATAATGTCTCACATATGATTACTGATTTAAAATTGACTCATCTATGAATGTTGTATAGATTATTTGGCTCGTGTATTCTTCACATAAAATTGGTTAGACATTCTAACTCAATCAATTAAATATTTTAATTTAAAATTATTTTCACTCTATGATTGTTATGGCAGCTCAAATAGTTTATATCGGGTAAGGAAACATTAAATTTGATTACGTCTTTTAATTGACTATATTATATCTATCATAATTTTAAATTTTGGTTATTAAAGAATAGCCCTTGGCAATTGGAGTCCTTGCATCTAACCAAAATTTTGATAGTTTTCATTAGTTCAAGTAAATAATATTTTATAAAATGTGGAGTAATTTGTTATGTCCTGAAAGTTATACAGTTTTATTGCGTTAACTATGATTTTTCTTTTACTCTTTGAGCTTTGAGATTGAGATATTCCGTAATATTGAATTACATAAGCTATATATGCTAATTTAACAGCTTTAGCTTTATATGATATTCATGCTCCTATTGAAAAGTTAATTTTACTGCACACAAAATTACGCTTGATAAATGAGATGTATTCTTGCATATAGCATAAAAACGCAGTTTGGTTGGATTAAAATATATCAGTGCATTAGCAATCTTTATTAATGGTCCAAGTATCAAAATCTTTTTTTTTAAATAAATTTTTTAAAATTTTGATGGACTTTGATGACTCTACTTCCCTTTTCATATTAAACCACTTGTATGCACTTGATTTCAAGTACTCACAATGACAGTTAAAATTGAAGTTGCAAATGAATATATGCTATTTAACAATTTGAGTAAATTTGACTCTCACACGGTAATAAAAGTCTTATTTATTCAATATAGAGTAGTTAAAGAATTTACAAATACAACAAATCAAGGCCTTAGATTGATTAGACATTTGTAGATGATGAGGTAATATCATTTTTATTTATGTATTATATGCAATATTTTTCGCATTATATTTAGTCACTATATAAATTGTAGTAAAAAAAATTACTGAGAACAAAATTTCAAGCTATATTTTTCACCGGTCAAGTTAATATGTGGAACCAACATTTAGAATAAGGTAACATCTACTACATATATGATCGCATAAATAATTAAATCTCTAATTTTCAATCGGTGCATTAAAAATTTAAGATTGTGTTACGTATTAATACTATAGTCAAGAAACGCAACAATCAATTTTTACTAATAGCTTTTTCAAACACTACTTTCGTTTCGTTCGAAGAGATAGTCTAACCAATCGAACAATATTTGGTAATTTCATCAAATTTCATTGATTAACCTTACATTATGAATAATATTCTATTCCTATTTGCTATGTAATTCTTTGTATAATTATTTACATACTTAGCCAAATAGAAGCAACAATTAAAAAAAAAATCCTTGAATCGAGGTTCACGCGCAACGCACGTATCTTGACACTAGTTATTTTAAAAATTCAGGATGATCTTGATTATTTTTTCCTATTTTACTCTTAATAGTTGATAAATTATGAAAAGTGCATATTTTTAAGTATATATGCATATTAATTCTTGTGTGAGTCGCGGGAGTTTACGTGATTTTCGAAGTGAAATATATTCATTTATGTGTTTCTTATGTGTAGGAACAAGCATGGATGATAAATGATCAAAATACGACAATTTGACACAAAAAGAAAGAGATGGAAAGAATTGGGAGCTCGTCTATTCTCGTGCGTGGCACGAAACGGACGCAAAAAAGGAGAAAAGTGAAGGCACAAAACAGCGAAGCGAAGCAAAGGCACGGATTGCTTCGCGAAATGGAATAATTTCAAAATCTGAATCAGCGTTAAAGATCGCGCGCTGCGCGAAGGTAGACGCGGATTTCAGCTTCTCCCATCCGAAGTTGGATTGAAAAATTTCGCCTCTCATCAACCCTAAGTGATATAAATACATCTTAAAACACAAATTTGAAGGAGGCGCCACTACTTTAGGGTTACACAACACCTTTGGAGGCAAGAACACACTTGGAGCAAGGAGAAGGATTTAACTCCACGTTTTCCCTCTTTCTTCCTCTGTTTCCATTATTGATTATGAATTCTAGTATTGTAGTTTTGCATACTATTATGAATATTTTAATTTCTTATCTAGGGTTTTGATAGAACCTTTTGGAGGATGAATTCTTGTTACGTTTTTATATAATCGAGCCTTTGAATTTCTCTACTTATTTAACTACGTGCTTATTTCAGTTGATTGAAAAACTCTCAATTGACTATGTCTATTTAGTATGTATTGCTTGTTGGAATAAGTGTTCCAATAAATTTGAAATAATGTATTTGATAAATTAATGTATTTACAAAAGACTTAATTTTCAAAGTGAATGAATGTGAATTCATTCTACTTACGTTTTCGTTTTAGCAAATATATTTGATCTTCCAAATTCATGAATATATTCATGATCTTATAAAATGATAAACTTGTCTTTCAAGAGTCTTTAGCCTATAAATAGGGTTGATTTTCTTTGGAAAATATAAGCAATTTATAAACTACTTTTTTCTTAATATTTTATAAGAGACATTGATCAAATGGTGAAATCATAGATTCAAGAATAGAAGAGCAACATTCTTGAATGCTACTTGTTGTGTGGCTTAGTTGAATCCCAGAGATAGAGTTGTCATTTATTCTTCCGTTTGCTCGTGGAAGAGACTCCAATTGTCTTCAAGAAACGTTTTCTCTACGTGCCTCTAAGCCAAGCAAATTTATTTTATAATATTGTTGTAATTCTTGTTCTAACAATTTGAAGATAATTGTCTCTTTGGCTACTACAACAATATCAAGCAGTGTTCCATCTTTGCCAAATCTAAATTTTGAAATATCTGACGGCAAAGACTTTCCTAGATGGCGTGGAAAGATGGAACTTTTTCTACGGCAGTTAAAGTTAACATATGTTCTTGAACAATCGTGTCCCAATGCTCCTAATTCTGAGGTAGCAATTAATAAGGCTATTTCGATCAGAGAACAAATTCTTAAGTGGCAAGATGATGATAATGTATACAAGAATTATATTCTTGGAGTAATGACCAACAAATATTATGATCAATATTCTGCCAAGTGCAAATCTGCCAAAGAACTTGGGATACTCTTCAAGCTATTTATTTGACAGAAGAGGCGAGCTCAAAGAAGTTTCTTGTTTCAAATTATATGGAATTCAAGATGATTGATGACAAGTCAATCACTTATCAGGTGCAAGAATTCCAGTTTATAGCTAATAAAATTGATATTTCTGGAATTAATCTTGATGAAAACTTTCATGTCGGTGCTATCATTTCAAAACTTCCTCTGTCATGGAAAGAGTACAGAAGCAAACTTTTACATAAGAAGGTTTGACTCTTGAACAAATGTTGCATCATTTGAAAATTGAACAAGAGATTAGAAATCGTGACAATAGTATTTTTAAGGAACTTGTCATGAAAGCTCATGTGGTTGAAGAGAAATCAACCAAAAGGGAACCAGATAACAAGAAATTTACAAATATAAAGAAAAGTAAAAATTTTAAACGTACTAGTGCTAATTCTAAGTCAAGTGAGTGTTATCACTGTCATGAAATTGGTCACTATGCTCGTGATTGTAAAATTCTTAAAGCTGAAAAGAAGAAAGGAAAAGTCAACAACAATAGAAATGATGAACTTGTAGCGATGGTCACACAAGCATTTGTAGCAGAAAATTAAGTCGAATGGTGGATAGACACCAGTGCAACTCGTCACATATCAGGTGATTGAAATAGTTTTAAGACCTATGAATTAGTGGGGGACGATAAAGTCATGTATATGGGAAACTCGTCCTCTGCTAAGGTTGTAGGAAAATGAACTTTTGAGTTGAAGTTTACTTCCGGAAAGATGGCATGTTCATGACATTCAGAAGAACTTGGTGTCAGGTACACTACTATCGAAGCATGGTTTTAAAATGATTTTTGAGTCAGATATATTTATTTTATCTAAGAATGGCATGTTTGTGGGAAAAGGCTATGCTACAAATGGCATGTTCAAACTCAATATTGATAATGAAAATATTTTTGCTTATATTGTGGAGTCTCTGGATTTATGGCATGAACGTCCAAGTCACGTAAATTTCAGATCCATTCAACTTATGGTAATAATGGATTAATTACAAATTTGAAAAAGATGAAATTTCTGAGTGGCTTACTTGTAGCAAATGCAAGATAACAAAAAAGCCTTTTAAGTCAGTTCAAAGAAAATCTACACTTTTGGAATTAATCCACACTGATATTTGTGAGATGAATTGTTTGTCACGTAATGGAAAGAGATACTTTATTACTTTTATTGATGATTATTCAATATATACATATGTATTTCTATTAAGAACAAAAGAAGAGGCCTTTGTGACTTTCAAAACATATAAAGCAGAAGTTGAGAATAAATTGAGTATGAAAATTAAATCAACTAGATCTGATAGAGGTGGAGAGTACTTGAGTTCAGATTTTATTGATTTTTGTGAAAGAGAAGGTATTGAGAAACAACTGACTATGTCCGATACACCACAACAAAATGGTATAGCTGAAAGAAAAAATAGGACTTTCATAGAAATAGTTAATTCTTTGCTTTATGGATCTGGTGTGCCTGAAAATTTGTGAACTGGAGCTTTATTTTCCGCCTGTCATATTTTAAACCGGATTCCTTCCAAGAAATTTGATACATCACCGTATGAACTTTGAAAGAATCGAAAGCCAAATATTAATTATTTTAAAGTGTGGGGTTGTTTGACTCATGTTAAATTACCAGATCAACATATGGCTAAGATTGACTGTAGAGGAATTGAATGTGTGTTTATTGGTTATTCTCTAACCAGTAAAGCTTATAGATTCTTAAATATTGAAACTCCAAGTCCACACACAATTGTTGAATCTGTACATGCTAACTTTTTTTTGCATATTTTTCCTAAGAAAGAAAGATCTCCAAAATAAGATATAGGTTCTACTATATCTCATCGTAAAAGAAAAGTAGTTGAATCATTGGAAGAAAGTCAACCAAGATGTAGTTCTAGATCAATCAAACCAAGAGATTTCGGACCTGATTTTCAAGTCTATTTGATAGAAAAAGATCCTGAAAGTTATGTTGAAGCAATGTCTTCACATAATTCTACTTTTTGGCATGAAGCTATTGAAGATGAAGCATTTTATCATGTCAAATAACACGTGGATTTTATCAGATCTTCCTCTTGGATGTAATCCTATTGGTTGAAAATGGGTTTTAAGGAAGAAATTGAAGTTTGATGGTACTTTAGATAAGTACAAAGCGCGTTTGGTGGCAAAAGGTTTTACTCAAATGAAAGATATGAATTATTTTGATACTTTTGCACCAGTAGCTCGGATCACATCCATTCAGCTTTTAGTTGATTTAGCAGCAATTCATGGATTGATAATTCATCAAATGGATGTGAATACTGCATTTCTGAATGGAGATTTAGATGAAGAAGTTTACACGAAACAACCAGAAGGATTTGTCATTCCTGGTCAGGAACATAAAGTTTGTAAACTTCTTAAATCTCTTTATGGATTAAAACAAACTCCACAGTAATGATGTAACGACCCGACTGGTCGTCTTGTGCTCTAGCTCGTCGTTCGGCAGTTTGATTCCATGAGCAGCTGCATTTTAGGTATTATGACTCGTAGGCGTGGTCAAAGTTGAACTTCAGAAGTTCGGAGTCAATTTGGAAAGAAAACTCTCATTCCGAAAGCCTTAAGTTGGAAGAGTTGACTAAGATTGAATTTTTGAGTAAACGACCTAGGAATCAGGATTTGAAGGTTCCAACAAGTTCATATGATGATTTCGGACTCGGGCGTATGTTCGGATTGGGTTTTGGATGATCCGGGAGCGTTTCGACGTATATTGTGGAAGTCAACATTTTAGAAGAAATTTCATAAGTCTGGGTGGAAGTGCATTTTAGTGATATTGATGTCCGTTTGGGATTCCAAGTCTGGGAATAGCTCTGTATGGTGATTCCAGAGTTGGGAGCGATTGGAAGTTAATTCGGAGGTCCGTAGGTTATTTTGAAGTCATTTGGCTAAGATAGAAATTTGAAGGTTTTCGAGAAATCCAACCGGAAGTGGAAATTTTGATATCGGGGTCGGAATGAGATTCCAAAAGTTGTAGTAGGTCTGTAATGTCGAATATGACTTGTGTGCAAAATTTAAAGTCATGATTTGATAGGTTTCGGCATCGGATGTAGAAGTTTGAAATTTCGAAGTTCATAAAGCTTGAATTGGAGAGAGATTCGTGGTTTCGGCATTGTTTGATGTGATTTGAGGCCTCGAGCAAGTCCTTGAGATGTTATGGGACTGAGTCGTGTGATTGGATGGGTTTCCGGGAGCCTCAGGTGTGTTTCGGGATAATTTCGGACCATTTTCCCTGTTTTGCTGCTGTTGTTTTCTGGTGTAACAGGTGTGCATTGCGATCGCATCCATAAGAGTGCGATCGCGAAGAAGGAAAATTAAGGGGATGGAATTTGGATTATGTAATCGCAGGAAGGGGAGTGCGATCGTGAAGAGGAAATTGGAGGCTGTTGGATTTGGCTTATGCGATCGCAGGGAGGAGTATGCGATCGCACAGTGCATTTTTGAAGGCTGTTGGATTTTTGGCTTATGCGATCGGGGTGAAATGTGTGCGATCGCATTCTGAAATATTGGAGGCAGCTAGGACTTGGCTTATGCGATCGCGGTTGGAGGAATGCGATCGCATAGAGGGGTCAGAACTGGGCAGTGCAGTGTTTTAAAAACGAGATTTTGGCAATTTCTTTCATTCTTTCATTTGGTGTGGGCGATTTTGGAGAGCTTCAAGAGGAGATGTTAATCAAGCAACACTAGGTAAGTGATTTCTTCCCACTTTTGAGTTAGATATGTGATCCTACATGGATTTAGACATGGAAATTAGTAGAAATCTTAGGGTTTTGGTGGAAAGACCTAGAATTGGTATTTTCATATTTTTACCACGAATTTGGGCATGGAATTGAGAGAAAATCATATATTTGAGTCTGTGAGGTCATGGGTAATCATTATCTTCAAAAACTTTAGGAATCCGGACACGTGGGCCCGATGATAATTTTGTCAACTTTCCGAACGGAGTTAGGAATTTATATGAACTGAATGGTTATGCGTATTAGAGTTTATTTTCATTGGTTTTCCCGTTATTTGGATAGTTTTGGGCGTTGTGCATCAATTGGAGTCGTCTGAAGGGATTGGATGTCGGTTATGAATCTTCAGAGCGAGGTAACTCTCTAATCTAACCTTGTGAGTGGGAATTGCCCCCATAAGTGAACTAATTGAATATGTGCTACTATTTGCGGGGGCTACGTACACACGAGGTGACGGGAGTCCGTGTGTAGCTACTATTATGCATGTGTTTGGGTAGTGTAGGACCCACTAGCATGCTTTACTTGTTGTACTTGTAATTTCGTCAATGATATTAGACTGTTAATATTATCGAATTAGTAATTGAATACCTAAGAAGGTTAAAGCTTGTTTCTTAATCATCTAGAAGAAGAGGTTGGTTTTCCCTGGATAATTGTTTTCCTGATAAAGTATGCTTTATATTTTCGTACTTGTAACTTTACTGATAAATTTATAATATTTAAAACCTTATCGAACTTGGCAAATGAATTTCCAAAAAATATTTAAATACTATTTTCGCGTCCACTAAAAGAGAATTTTATCGCTTCCTTGAGTAACTGCTTTCATGATAAAAATGTGAGTTTATTGTGTGAATATGTGTATCTATGAGTACCTGAGTCGCATGTATGATTCGCGAGCAGGATAACGCTATTATTTATATATGATTGCGTCGCATGATCGATTCGCGAGCGGGGTAATAGATGCATCTATGATTTGAGTCGTTCGAGTCGCGACCCCAAATCCTAACAGGCTGTGATGGCGCCTATCGTGGAACTAGGCTAGCCAACCATCACACTACTACGCATTTGTTTGATTATAATAATTTACAATTCAATAACAAACGGCAAACATAGCATAAGATGAATTCTTTAAGTCTTAGCGTCCCAACATTAGTCTAAACAAAACCTCCCAAGACTGGAGTCAACATGGTCACGAGCATCTACGAAATAAAGCTAACTCTACTAATGTCTTAAATAAAGACTAGGAATGAAATGCTAAACTGAATAAGGAAGGGAAATGGAGAAGCTGTGGATGCTGGACAGCTACCTCGAAATCCCGTAAAGCTGCTGCTAACGAACAAGGCAGATACTTCTCCAAATCGGTACCTGAATCTGCGCACAGAGGCACAGGGAGTCTTTGTGAGTACGCCAATTCAGTAGTAATGAACATAAATCACAGTCTGAGAAATATAAAACACACAGTACAGATACACCAATTCACCAACCAGTATTCATCAAATACATGAGTTCAAAAACCAATTTCCAAAAATCCCTTGAAACAAATGCAATATCATATATCTCAGTAAAATTCTCAGTAAAACCCAGTTTGAAAACGAAGTAAATCATAGTTTGAAAACTCAGTAAAAATCTTCATAAAACCTCCCCTCGGGCCATAATCATTTCTCGTAACAATTTCTTTCAGTATTAGCCCATCAGGCAACCTCACAATCACTCTGCCCATCAAGCAACCTCACAGTCACTCTGCCCATCAGGCAACCTCACAATCACTCAGCATAAGCCCAGCGGGCATCACTCATTAGGTACCTGCGCTCACTGGAGGTGTGTACAGACTCCGGAGGGGCTCCTATAGCCCAAGCGCTATAACAACATAGGCCTGAAAGCCTCTCACAATATAGGCCTGAAAGCCTATCGCAATATAGGCCTGAAAGCCTCTCACAATATAGGCCTGAAAGCCTCCCTCATATCCTCACAACATAGGCTTGAAAGACTCCCCCATATCCTCACATCATAGGCCTGAAAGCCTTACTCAGTCAGAGACTCACAATTTTCCCTTAGGCCATAAATATATCGGGTTCTCGACCCAAAACAGTGTTTCGTTTTTCAAGAAATAGTATCAAAATACTCTGAGTGTCAAAACAATTTCACAGGAAAAGACTGAGTGTAAAATCATAACATATCAGTGAGGAAAATATAGTAAACACAACCCCCAAGGGGTAAACAAGTCGGCACTAGGCCCCAAACATGGCTTACAGCCCAAAACATATCGTAATATATAATTACTAGTTAAGCATAGGCTTAAAAGTCGATTTAACAACTCAATAGTCGCCTAAATAGGGAATATATCTCCAAAGTTTCAACCTTTGTATTCCAAAACCCGTGAAAGGGTGCATAGTCCGGGGTTTCATACCCTTAGGACAGGATTTAAAGACATTACTTACCTCAAACGAGCCTAAAATTACTTCGCAATACGCTTGCCTCTCGAATCCACCTCCGAATGCTCCAAATCTACCAAGTTCAGATTTTTATCATCAATTTATGCTGAAGGAATAAATTCCAATTGAAAAATATCGAATTTAGCTAAAAAATCCGAATTCGGTCAAGACTTGACCCCCAGGCCCACATCCCAGAACTCAGAAATTTTTATACTAAAATGTTCTTCGTCCTCTCACGAGTCCGTACATATAAAGAACACCAAAATCGGAGTTCGTTTGACCCCTCAAATTAACCCCTAAAGGTCTCAAAATCTCAAGTCCTAAACCCACCTTTTTCTACTGATTTCCATGAATTTAATACTGAGATTATGTTCTATAATCACCCATAAACGAGTTTTAAGGTCCAAAATACTTACCTCTACGAATACCACTGATTTCCCTCTTCAAAAATGGCCTCAAGAGCTCTCTATCCGTACCAAAAATGGTGTAAAAAGGGTTTAGGTCGCGGAAGGGTTTATTTAATAACTGCCCAGATGTTTGACCTCTGCGATTGCGGTCAACGCCCCGCGATCACACAACCCTGCCCCTTTTTACCTCCGCGATCGCGATCATCACTCCGTGATCGCACAACTCTGCTGCCCCTCTACTCTACGATCGCATACCAGCATTCGCGATCGCACAGAACAAAATGTGCCTGCCCAAAATAACTCACCGCGATCGCATTAACTCCCCCGCGATCGCAGTGAAGGAAATTGCTGCTGTGCAAAACCAGAAAACCAACAATGTTTTTAAGTCCAAATGAGTCCGTTAATCACCCGAAATCAATCCCGAGCCCCTCGGGACCCCAACCAACTATACCAACACATCACATACGATCATTCAAACTTAGTTGCACTCTCAAAACACTAAAATTAACATCAAAATACCAAAATCACATCGGATTCAAGCCTAAGAACTTTCAAATTTCTAAAATCCACCAATGATGCCGAAACTATCCAAAATAACTCCGATTGACCTGAAATTTTACAGACATGTCCAAAATGACATTACGAACCTATTCAAACTGTCGAAATTCCATTCCGACCCCGATAGCCTATTTTCCACTGCCGATCAGAAATCACCAAAAACTAACTTTCGCCAATTCAAGCCTAATTCTACACCGGACATCGCAAAATTATTCTGAGCACACTCCTAAGTCCCAAATCACCTAACGAAGCTATCCGATCCATAAAATCTGCATTCCAAGGTCGTTTACCAATAAGTCAACTCTTAGTTGACTTTTCCCATTTCAAGGCTATTTTTAAAGACTAAATGACTGAACTCTCACTACAACCATTCGATTTCAAGCCTACCAACTCTAACACGTCAATAATAGTATAACCAATCTATGACAAGTGTTTAACAACAATTATGATGCAGATTCTACGTAATGACAGACCGAGTCGTTATAGTTCGACCCTTCGGCAGTGCACATTTTATTATTGTTGGTCCGCGCCGTTCGACCCTCGACATTTCTTGCGCATGATAATTGTTGCGTACTTTCTGTGATTTATACATGTTATTGGCCTGGTAATTTATAAACTATCAACTGAAATGACGAACATTTATAATCGTAAATGTGAAAGAAGTTTCTATTTCCTATCATTATATATTAAATTTCCTATGATATTCATGCTTAGTGTCACCCTTTATTTTTATTAAATTAACCTCTAACAAGTGTCAAATTCGACCTCTCGTCACTACCTCTTAGAGGTTAGGCGGGATACTTACTGAGTACACGTTGTTTTCGTACTCATGCTACACTTGATGTGCATTTTTATTGCACAAGTACATTCATAGATAGTGTCCCTGCTCGACGCAGTGATGTGGCTGAATTGGAGACTTCGACGAGCTGCACCATCCGGAGATGACCTGCTGCTGACAGTGTCTCCCTCATATGTATTGTATTTTCATTTTAAATTCCTTGTCCAGTCTGTACTCCGGACAAGTATTCTAGTATATGTATAATTCTTAGAAATTTGCTCATGCACTTGTGACACCGGATTCTGGGATGTGTTTGGGATGTATTTTATTAAATGGATTCTTAAAGCATCGTTATTCCCTCAGTAACGTTTATCGATTATTATGTAATAAAATAAAAGGTAACGATTTCAAATTTACTAAGATGGGAATTTTATTCGACTATTTAGTAAGTGGCTTGCCTGACAGTGGTGTCCGGTGCCATCACGACCTTGATAGATTTTGGGTCGTGACAACATGGTATCAGAGCACTAGGTTAGGTTTCACGAGTCATGAGCAAGTATAGTAGAGTCTTGCGGATCGGTACTGAGACGTCTGTACTTGTCTTCGAGAGGCTACATGGCTGTTAGGAGTACTTCCCTTCTTGATTCCTCATCGTGCGGTTTGATTCCCGTTAAGGCTTATGCCTATGTTTCTTCTTACTCAATCTTACACGTCGCTAAGCGCTTGCTATAAATCGATAATTTGAGGAATCGTAATGGTGCTACGGATATGGTGCATGATTTTTTCCATACGTAGTTGGTTGGGGATGTTGTCGTTGCTCTGCGGAAGGATACTATGTTGTTTCAGCTCAGTAATGTGTTTCTAAGAGCTTTGAGGCTATGCTCAGGTTGTTTTGATGCTTACGATTGGTTATCGTGCGGTGTTGATATGATGGCAGGATGCTTGCCCACATGTCGGGGCAATGAATGACTTGAAGGGAGGTCTTCTTGGAGCGTGATTTCGAGATTTCGATATTTTAGTTCCAGTGGAGGAAAGGCAATTGAACTATGAATGTTCAAATTTGGGTTGAAAGAGTAATGAGACTTGGTGTTTTCAAGCGAGGTGGAGTTTTCATCTATGACGTGGTATCGTTGTCTTTGATCGAATAGAATGTGTTAAGATTGTCGGTGTTATGGCTTTTTTTCGGTTGCATTGGGACAGCGTATTGTGAAGTAGTCTAGAAGAGGCGGCTGTCAGAGATCGTGGCATGCGGTGGTTCAGGATTTGAATAAGTATTTCTAAAATAGGCGACTCGAGAAAGATGATCTTCGGAAAGGTTTAAAGTTGTGGTGATCTGCTAGTTTTAGTGCTACAGAGAATGATATCGAATTGAGGCAACAATTGGGCAGCATACGAAGAAAAAAGACATGTGAGAAGTGTCACGTGGCGGATAAATTTCCAAAAGTCCAGGTGTAAGAAGAGGAAGTCAGGTAGTTGCTTGCAGGAGTGAGTTAAACTAAAGTGGGGGGGGGGGGGG